>JXTB01000001.1:2331021-2385557 GCA_002914805.1 Parasponia andersonii | reverse complement strand
AGTTCCGTAACTTCTGCAACAACTTAGGCATCAAGAAGAATTTTGCTGCTGTTGTTCATCCACAAGCTAATGGGCAGGTTAAAGCTATAAACAAATTACTTAAACAGAACATAAAGACAAAGCTGGAAGAGCATAAAGGAGCTTAGCCAGAAGTACTCCCTAAAGTATTATGGGCATATCACACCACTCAATGAACTACTACTAGAGAGAGTCTATTCTCTTTATCTTATGGATACGAAGCAATAGTTCTAGTAGAAATTGGTTCGAGCTCTCTACGACGGTCTACCTATGAGCAAGATCATAACAATGCACTAATGAGGATTGAGCTCGATCTTTTAGAAGAAAGGCATGAGTAGTCTCAGCTTCAGATCATATTATATCAACAGCACACTGCTCAATATTATAACTCTAAAGTCAGAAGAAGGGGATTTGAAGTTGGTGATCTTATTCTTCGGCAAGTTTTAACTAATAAAGAGCACGGTGCTGGTGTATTTGGACTCGCTTGGGAAGGACCATATATTATTGATGTTGTCATTCGACTTAGGACATATAAGTTAGCTCGCACTAGTAGACAAAAGATCGAGCATACTTGGAATACAGAATAACTTCATTGCTATTATCAGTAAATCTTCATGTATATCTTCATGTATTTTCGACGACCTGGGGGGGCATCTTGTATTCGTTATTTGTCGTCATTCGTCAATAAAGATATCTTCTTGTATTCGTCATTCGTTATTCATCATTTATTATTCGTCATTCGTTGTCATCAATAAGGATGTCTTCTCTTTGATTATTCAAATTGGTTCATCTTTAATAGTTTTATGGCAGTCTTTGAATACCATAAAACTCGGGGGGCAGTGGGATCAGAATGTTATCTCGTACTTGCTTCCTAAAGGACTATGCAAACGTCCATTTAGAGGGGTAGGAATTTTAGATAGCCGAATTTCAAAAATTTCTTAAAATCTTAGGATTTTCTCCTCACTTCAGGTCATAGCATGTCGTATTATGCAATTTCCCTCCTCGAACAAAGTAACTAAGCAAAACATTTATTGTTCGATGTGATATATTACTATATTATATTTTTCCATGGAACTTTTGAAAAAAAGTATTGAGTTCACATTACTCATACTTATTGTTTTCTTAAGCAACCTAACCTGTCCTAACACTTAAAACATTTTTTAAGTTAGTTGGATTCGAATCGCAATAGCATACCGATCAGTCACTTATGATTGACTATTTGGTTAAATTATGCATCTTTATATTACAATGCAGTGTTTTAATTGTTTTATAGGAATAAACTTCTGAAAAGAAAATATTCATTAATAAAAGCTCGCATCTGTATGCAAGCAAAGTATTACAAAAAAAAGGGCCAAGCCCACATTGTTCTGAAACTTTAAAAATATATAAAAACTATGCAGATGTGCTCGCTCCACTGTCTCCAGTATTGGCAGCATCGGCTTCCTTCCAACTCTGGACAAGCTCGATCACATCTACACCAAGGATGGAAAAGTCGAAATCTGGATGCTCACAGAAGATATTATATATTATAGTCGACGAGGTGATGTCACTAGTTTTTTCTTCGAGCTCCTTGCCTTAAGTGGCCTTGAACTCTTCTATAGCCTTGTGAGCTGCCTCTGTTGTTGCTTCCTTCAGAATATCCGGATGCTTGGAGATAGTCTTCTTAAGTTCTTTAATTTTCTCCTCGAGGATGGCCTTTTCCATGCATTCAAGGACTGGGTCATGCATCAAGACAGTAGCTGCAGCGGTTTAAAAATATAACACACATCAATACCAGAAAAGTGCATTGAAGAGTGAAGATAGAAGATGCTTACATTTGCTAACATCCTCATTACAGAACTGAAGGTGACCTTGGCTAGTTGTCGCTTCATCCTTTCCTAGCCATCCTCAGAAGTGAAATGGTCGATGAAGGCCACGCTCATGCCAACTTTTTTAGTCCATCCGAATATAGGATGGGTTTATGTTCAGGGCATTTAGGCTCTACGATTTGTCCCTATTTCTAGAAATAAGATCTGTAAATAAGAGTTTTCTAAAAAATTGAAGAAAAATAAGAGAGAGAGAGAGAGAGAGAGAAGATATATACTAACCTTTCTTCGAAGACTGAAGGACCGAGATGTCATCTAAAGGATTGTTGTGATAACTTCATCGAAGAAGATGATGAATTTGTGTGAGATACAAAACAAAAAAGGACGCTGGGAAGATTTGCCTTATGGACGCTTTAGATTTCAGAAGTGAAAGAAACATGAGGCGATACGGTTCGAGTTTTGAAGAAGAAGTAGATGGATTTTTGATATATATATGTCCCAGGCATTATCAAATCACAGCCGTAGATCAAGGCATTTAATTTTCAGATCTAAATGTCGAAGTTCACGCGGGAGTTAATTTTCCGAAATTAAATCGGTATCTTTTCAAAATTTGAAACGTCTCAATTTAAGACAACAGTTGGTCTCATCACTATCATCGTGTCTGCTCAAGAACGGAAAAGTCTCCTCGAGGTTTGTTATTCTTCTGAGAAAAGGTGACACGTGGTCCTGTCTGTCAGGAAAATGTACGCGTGGTTTTGAAAAGGTGGGACTTGAGAACTGGTGACTCTTCAAAGATCTCAAGATTATGTCATGACGTCGCATATTTTAAGCTCGCACTTATCAAAGAAGGAAGCTCCATTTTGTCCTAAAGAACTAATGGAGATGGGGGGCAATTATTGTGCGATCTAAAATCTATATGTTGGCTAATGCCAAAAAGAGAAAGTTAGCGACTAAGTGGACGTGTCAGGTCGCATGAGCAAGTTAAGTGCGACCTCTTCTGAATAAATTAAATGCGACCTCATCCAAGTAACTTGAGTGCGACTTCCTCCGAATGAGTTAAGTGCGACCAGAATGAAAATAAAACTAGATCAAACTTCGTCAAGCAGGTAATCTACAAAGAAAGGGAAACAAAACTTTCTCTTCGAAGATCGACCAATCGTTTCATTTAAGTTATTACCCAGTTATATTATTACTTAAATTGTATTTTCTGATTACACACTTACCCGTTTTCACAATTGGGAAACGTTGAACTACCCTCACCTATATAAGGGGAGTTCAATGCTATTGTGAGAGATCTTCTTTTTCTTTGGGAACTTGGAGACTCTCTTTCACTTTTTGGATATACTCTATACTCTCGACTCTTACTTTAAAACTCAACGAAACTCTTGTAATTCTCCAGAAAATAGTGAAAAATAGTGGACGTAGGCTCATCTATTTTGAGGCTGAACCACTATAAAATTCTTGTCTCTTTACTTGGTTTGATTTATTAACCATTTTCACACACAAGCTACATCTTGCAACTTCCTACAACTTCCTAAATTCATTGTTGACAAAACCTCTATTAACACTATGTAAATGATAAATTGAGAAAACAACAATAAAATAGAAAGCAACAATATTTTAAAAAAGAGAATATACTAAAAGCGGAAAGCAATACTAATACAAACTATTTTATTGAATCTTGTACATAAGTAAATTAAAACATATTTGTATCTTTTGTTAATCTAATAAGTTGTTGTGAAATACACTTCTATTTCTTTGATACAATTCTAACATTTTTTGTTGAGTATGATTTACAAAAATGTAAATGTTTATCTTGTAAATAATGTAAATATGTAGTTTTTTTTATAGAAGATTAAGATTTCATTTGTGTTGTATTAATATTTTTATTTAGGAATTATATTAATAAGCTCTGAATTATACATGGTATATTACTTTGTTCCTTAAATTTTTAATTTATATATTAATGGTCCATGAATTATGTAATTATCGTAACAATGATCTTTTTGTCTTAAACTGTTAAATATTTAACAGAAATAAGACATTATAAATTACACAATTTGGTAATTATGATCAAGAATGAGATTCTAATAGTCCATGAATTTTCAATTTACATAGTAATGAATTTTGACTTATGTAATTGTCGTAACAATGATCTTTTTATTCCAAATTGTTAAATATTTAATAAAAATAAGGAATTATAGTAATTATATATGATTAAGAATGAGAATCTAAATTTTTAACTTACACAATAAATTACGAAGATTTATATAATTATTACAATAATGATAATTTTTTTCCACAAACTGCTAAAATTTTTAATAGATTTAAGTTATGCGCAGGTCACACAAATTAATAATTATAACTAAAAATGATATTCTAACTCGTACAAATAAATAATGCATAATTAAAAACTTTATTCATGACTATTTTTTATTAAAAAATAACAGTTTGTGACAAAATTAGTCATTATTATAACAATTATATAATTCAATAATTATTATTATGTAAGTTAAACATTTAAGAAAACAAATGATATAATGAATATAATTTAGAGACTCTTATTATATTTAATCTTTTATTTAAAAATCAAACCTAACTTGTTATCTAAGTCGGCACGTGCCTTCTTCTTGGTTCTTACTAGTATTATATACAAATTAACTTTCTAAAAAAGAAATACAAAATTTACAATCCAACTACATGAATGCGTCGGCAACTCAAAGTCAACATTTTTGACACGCGTCGGTGGACTATTGGTGAAAAGTCGAATAAACAATATGCCGAGTCAGACTGGTGTTTTCGACAGAAGGGTATAAAAGGGCTGCAGCCCAAGAGTTTGAGACTTGAGAAATTCTCATTAAGCGTCACACTGAAAAAGAAGAAGAAGAAGAAGACTCTCTCTCTAGAATCCATACATTCTCACTCGTCTGAATCTGCTCTGCAACTTACCGTACGCTTCTCCATCTTCTTCACGTATGGTTGACGAAATTTCTCTCTGATTTCAGGGTTGAAATAAGGAATGTATTCTAATTCATATATGCTTTAAGAAATTTTCTTGTTTTTGCTCCTTCAATTTTCTTTTCTTTTTTTTTGGGGGGAGGGCGGTTTAGATTTTAGGGTTTGATCCCCAATTATTATTATTATTATTATTATTTTGGCCACCAGGACTCAAACTAATTGAGATTGCCTAGCTTGGTCTGTAGTTAACAATGGGAGGTGGATCGAGAGTTCTGGATTTGATGAAACCGTTTCGTAGATTTCTTCCAGAAGTTGAGAGTCCCAGAAGGAAGGTTCCTTTCAGAGAGAGAGAGTGTTTTACACTGGCCTCTCCCTCATCATCTTTCTGGTGTGCAGTCAGCTCCCTCTTTAATATGGGATTCACTCTGCAATGGATGCTGGCCATACTCGCGTCGAGCCGTGGAACCGTGATGGAGCTCGGTATCAGCCCCATTGTCACCTCTGGGATGGTCATGCAACTCTTGGCCGGTTCAAAGATCATTCAAGTTGACAACACCCTGCGTGAGGACCGTGCACTAACGTATTATTGTTTATGCTCACGACGGTATGTCAAGTGGTTAGGCCTATGGTTTGCTCCCATTGTGGGTTAGGTTCGATTCCTTATGAGACTTACCTATCAACAAGAGATTTTGGAGATTTTTCTAAGATGTAAAAGAGGAGAAAGAAATATTTCCGTTATCTATGTGGTACACCAAATTAGTAATTGCTAACTATTGCACTTACGTATGATCGTAAGTTGAGAAGTTAGGCTTATGAGACTTACTGTAAAAGATATTTTGAAGAGTTATGGTACATGATAGAAGAACGAAAGTTTAAGTAATCTATGTTATGCATACTCTTCAAGAGATTAGTGATCATCCTATTGATATGAACCTGACCTGGAAGGCTTATATTTTTGCAAAAACGCGGCACAGAAGCTTCTGGGCTTAATCATTGCTTTTGCTCAAGCTCTTGCCTATGTTATTTCGGGGATGTATGGTATTACTTATCAACTTGGTGCTGGGAATATGTTTCTTATCGTAGGCCAACTTGTATTTGCTGGACTTATCGTGAAATGCCCGGATGAACTCCTCCAGAAGGGATATGGTCTTGGATCTGCGATTTCCCTCTTCATAGCTGCCAATATCTGGTAAGACGCCACTCAAACGACATACTTTGTGCGACACTATATGGTTCTGGCTATTTTAATCCTTATTTTGGCTTTTTCTCATGCAGTGAAAACATTATTTGGAAAGCTTTAAGTCTTACAACTATCAACAGTGGTCGTGGCGTTGAAGTTGAAGGTGCTATTGTTGCTTTGATCCATCTATTGATTACTAGGACAGAAAAAGTCCGTGCTCTCCGTGAGGCTTTCTTTCGGCAGAACCTTCCAAATGTGACCAATCTACTTTCGACAGTATTCATCTTCCTTCTTGTTATCTTCTTCCAAGGTTTCCAAGTGGTTTTGCCTCTTAGATCAAAGAGTGTTAGGGGACAACAAAGCTCATATTCAATTAAGCTTTTGTGCACCTCCAACATGCCCGTCATTCTCCAATCTGCCCTTGTTTCAAATCTTTACTTCTTCTCCCACGTACTTTAGTCATTAGTATGTGGTATAATTTCTAGGGTCATATTGGCCATTTAGTGAATACCTAAAATAAAATTTTGTTTTTTGTTTTTGCTTTTCCAGTTGCTTTATAGGAATTTCAGTGCAAATTTATTTGTAGACCTGTTGGGGAAGTGGAAGCAATCTGAATATTCAGGTGGCCAGTTTATTCCAGTTGGTGGTCTTTCTAACTATGTTAGAGTGCACCTACAAGGTGATGCAGCATTTCTTCTCTCATCACCCAATTTTGTCTGCTTTGTTTTCTGTTAATATATTAGCTAGAGTGTGTTGGAAATAGGAGGTGCTTAAGACTAGAAATGCTAGAAAGGCTAGAAAGGCTAAGGAAGAAACTAGAGAGAATTTTGGTGGAAGAGAAGAACTTGTATTATTACTTGAATTGTTTCTCTTTTGCTTGATACGAAATGGGGGGGAAGAGCATTCTATTTATACTACTCCAAGGATGATTCTAGATACTCCATGTAATCTCCACCACCTAATTAATTATACAAAATACAAGAATAATCAAGCAAATACAAGAATACTCTAGAAACTTGAATATTAGACACACACATCACCAAAATAAGCTCAACTCACAACATAAGCCCAAACAACTAAATTATGGCCCAATGGGTCACAAAATAGGTTTATTTCTAACACTCCGCCTTAAACTTGATTTGTGATACCTAGTAAATTTCTTAACTTAAGAAAATCTTCATGTTTGAGTAGTTTGGTGAAAATATCTGCCACTTGGCCATGAGTCTTCACATATTTCAGTTGTATATCCTTTCTTGCAACACATTCCCTTGTATAATGGTAGCGAGTATCGATGTACTTACTTCTATCATGGAAGACGAGATTCTTTGTTAAAGCAATTACTGATTTATTGTCAATATAGATCTCAGTGGGTTCATTCTATGGAATGCATAATTTCTTCAATAAATTTTTTAGCCAAATCGCATGACAGATACATAATGCAACTACAACATACTCTACTTCACAACTTGAAAGTGTGACAATTAGTTGCTTCTTAAACATCCATGTGAAAGCAGTATCTCCCATGAAGAATATAAAACCACTTGTACTCTTTCGATCATCTAAGTCTCCACTCCAATCACTGTCACTATAACTCACAAGATTATAGTTATTCGATGATGAATATCGTAAGCCAAAGTTAGTTGTACCTTTAATATATCGAAGAATTCTTTTGGCAACTTTCAAGTGAGTGATTGTTGGAGATTCCATGTAACAACTGACCAGGCCCACAGCATAGAGAATGTCAGGTCTTGTGCAAGTCAGGTAGCGCAAACTTCCAACTAAGCTATTGTAAAGTGTTGGATCCACTCTTTCTCCTTCATCATGCTTTGATAGCTTGACTCCATATTCGATCGGTGTATTGACAGCCTTGAAGTCATTCATCTTGAACTTCTTGATGATCTCTTTAGCATAGCCTTCTTGTGAAATGAAAATTCCATCTTCTTCTTACTTCACTTCTATGCCAAGATAGTAACACATGAGTCTGATGTCAATCATCTCGAACTCCTTTGTTATTGCTTTCTTAAACTCTTCGAACATGAATGGATTACTCCCCGTGAATATCAGATCATCAACATAGAGGCACACGATCAAGATATCTCCATCTTTTACTTTGATGTACAACGCATGCTCATAAGGACATTTAATGAAGTTGTTATCTTGGAAGTACTTGTCGATGCGGCTATTTTATGCTCTTGGTGCTTGCTTTAACCCATAAAGGGCCTTTTTTAACTTTAGGACCTTATCTTCTTGTCCCTTAATCTCATACCCAGATGGTTGCTTTATATAGACTTCTTCTTCAAGGACTCTATTTAAGAAAGTAGACTTGACATCCATTTGATGAATTTTCCATTTATTTTGAGCAGCTAATGAGATGATCAATCGTACCGTTTCTAGACGGGAAATAGGAGCAAATACCTCATCATAGTCTATGCCGGTTCTTTGACTGTATCCCTTCGCGACTAATCTTGCCTTATATCTCTCCACTTCTCCTTTAGCATTCTTTTTAGCCTTGTAAACCCATTTCATTCTGATTGCTTTGTGCTCTTTTGGAAGTGTAGCAAGCTCCCATGTATCATTCTTTGTGATCGCTTTTATTTCTTCATCCATCGCATCTCACCACTCTTTACTTTGTATAGCTTCATCAAAACTTAATGGTTCACAATCAGCAAGGAGGCAGAAGAGAGTCAGGTCATTTTGATTCTCAGTCACCTCATATATCTCTTGTAAACTCCTTAATCTTAGTATCCTTTCACTTGAACTGCTGCTTGAAGACGATCCTGATATTATTTCTTGATGAGTGCTTGCCATTGGTAAAGTAGGTGGGGTGACAAGCTCTTGTAATTCTTCTCTTACTTGCTCCATTCTTTGTTACTCGCTTTCTTCTTCAATATATGGTAGGAAGTCATAATTTCCTTCTTATGTATGCCATTCCCAATTACCTTCTTCGTGAAACTCCATATCACGACTAATAATAGTCTTGTCATTGCTTGGATTATAGATCTTTTAGCCTTTTGAATTAGAGTCATAGCCGATGAAGATAAACTTTTCACTTTTATCGTCGAGTTTGGTACTCTTTTCATCAGGCACATGAGCATAAGCTATACTTCCAAACACTTTTAAGTGAGAGATTCTAGGCTTTCTTCCACTCTAAGCTTCTTGTGGCATCTTTCTCCGTATGCTTCTTGTTGGAGAACGATTTGACAAGTAAATTGCACAAGTTACAACTTCAGCCCAAAACTCCTTTGGCATTCCTTTGCTCTTGAGCATGCTTCTGGCTATGTCTTAGAATGTTCTATTCTTCCTTTCTGTGGTACCATTCTGTTGGAGAGATCTTGGTACTGTTAAAGGACGGTAGATGCTGTTATCTTCACAATACTTCTGAAACTCGCGGGATGTGAATTCTCCTCCTCTATCAGATCTTATTGCCTTGATACTTCGACCACTTTCCTTTTCAACAAGTGCCTTGAACTTCTTGAATTTTTCGAACACTTCTGATTTCTCTTTCAATAAATATACCTAAGTTTTTCTTGAAAAATCATCGATAAAGAGGAGAAAGTACTTGCTCTTACTAAGAGAACTTTGTCTTATTGGATCACACACGTCGGTATATATGAGCTCAAGCGGTTTATGAGCTCGGGAACTCGATTCTCTTGAAAAGCTTCTTCTAAATTGCTTTCCCAATAAGCATCCTTCACATAATTGGTCGGGTTGACTGATAAAAGGTAGACCTCGAACCATGTCCTTCTTTGCTAGTAATTCTAGGCCGCCAAAATTGAGATGTCCAAACCTTAGGTGCCAAAGCCATGATGAATCTTTGTAGCAAGCCTTTAGAAATTTTGCTACATCATTTTGAATGTGTAACAAGAACATTCTATTTCTTGTCATTGGCACTTTGGTGATTAACTTGTTTCTATTGTCTCTTAAAGAAAGACTATTTTCTTTCATGTGAATATCATAGCCTTTTTCTAAGAGTTGGCCAAGACTCAAGATATTATTCTTCATGTTAGGCACGTAGTAAGCGTTTGGAATAAACTGATGTTCTCCATTTCTTAAGCGTATGAGAATTTTACCTTTGCCTTTTACTGCTGCCTTAGAATCATCTCCAAATGAAACATTCCCAGTCACCGACTCGTCAAGCTCTACGAACATATCTCTTCTTCCACACATATGATTGCTTGCTCCGTTGTCAAGATACCATATATTTTCTTGGTACCTATTGGTCTCCTTGCATGCTAACAACAACACATCCTCCTCTTGTCTTTTATCTTCGACATAGTTGGCTCTTTCTTGCACCTTCTTTGGAGCTCTACATTCGGAAGCATAATGACCATATCTCTAACAGTTGTAACACTTGATTTAGGACTTGTCATACTAATGCCATGGGTTATCTCTTCCATGACCTCTTGTCAAACTTTCTTGTCTATCTTCATTTTCATAATTGTTGTTGAAGCATACTCTTCCTCCTCTTCCACGTCCACAACCTCTTCCTTGGCCACGGTCTCTTCCACGTCTTCTTCCATTGCCGGAATCTTCTTCTTTCTCTTGGAGTTGAGTCTTAAGGAGCTGCTCATTGAAATTTTGCATCTTCTTTTTCTTTTCTTCGTGGGCTTGCAAGGAGCCCAAGAGTTGTTCGATCGTTATGGCTCCTAAGTCTTTGGTTTCTTCAATGACAGTAACAATATTCTCGAATTTTAGATTTAATGATTGAAGAATCTTTTCCATGATCGTAACATTTTCTAGTTGGTCACCATTTCTCTTCATTTGATTGGAAATGGTTAGAACTCTAGAAAAGTAGTCAGAAATAGACTCAGTTTCTGTCATATATAATAAATCAAACTCTCCTCTTAGAGTTTGAAGGCGGACCTTTTTGACCTTTTCTTCTCCCTTGTATGAAATTTGAAATTTCTCCCATGCTTTCTTAGTGAAGGTTGCACTTGAGATTTTCTCAAACTCGTCGTCATCTAAGGCCTGGTAGATGAGGAAGAGAGCTTTTTTGTCTCTCTTTCTTGAATCCTTTAAACTATTCTTCTGTGTTGAAGATAGTGTTGCCTCATCTTTTGGCTCTTCGTAGCCTTTCTCTATTACTTCCCAAACATCATGTGCTCCAAGGAGGATTTTCATTTTGATAGTCCAATTATCAAAGTTGCTCCGTTGAAGCAGTGGAACTTGAAGAGATACTAGACTGCCAGTAGCCATAACTCTTAACGGAATGAGTTTTTTGGAAATTTTGACTACACAAATAGAAATAGGAGTTTCTTAAGGCTAGAAATACTAGAAAGGCTAGAAAGGCTAAGGAAGAAACTAGAGAGAATTTTGGTGGAAGAGAAGAACTTTTACTTGAATTGTTTCTCTTTTGCTTGATACAAAATGGGGGGGAGGAGTATTCTATTTATACTACTCCAAGAATGATTCTAGATACTCCATGTAACCTCCACCACCTAATTAATTATACAAAATACAAGAATAATCTAGCAAATACAAGAATACTCTAGAAACTTGGATATTAAACTATGGGCTATTAGACACACACATCACCAAAATAAGGTCAACTCACAACATAAGCCCCAACAACTAAATTATGTCCCAATGGGTCACAAAATAGGTTTATTTCTAACAGAGTGAATGAGCTTGTGCAAAAAATACTAATTCCTAAGTTTTTCCAAATATCAATGTGGAATTGCAGCTTGGCTGATATGGCAGCCCATCCGTTCCGTTCACTATTTTATCAAGGTTTTATGTTCTTAGCCTGTGCCTTGTTCTCAAAAGCTTGGATCAAAGTCTCAGGTTCTTCTGCTAGAGATGTAGCTAATCAGCTGAAGGTATAGTCTTAATTTGGCTTTTTCAATCTCACTATAGTTAGACTTTTTCCCTCTTTTTCTAGAAAATTTAATTTGCGAAAGTCTTAATGAGAAAATGCGTTCGAGGCCAGGCGTATATATCATCGTGCATGAACTACTACGATTATTTTTTCTTAATGTTTGGTTTGACAATCATACCAATGGACAGGAGCAATATATGGTGATGTGTGGACATCGAGACTCAAACTTAGAGAAGGAACTTAATCGGTATATGCGCCTGGCATGCCCCCGAAGCAGTGGCGGTAGGGACGGAGGAAAGCTCAGCGCCACCGAGAGCGCCGTCGGTCACAGCGGGAGGTGGTGCATCTCCTCTTGGTGGGCCACTGCGCACGGACCTTCTTCTCCTTGGAAGGGTCAGCGTAGCCCCGTCGTCATCACTGTCAGACAAGGGGGCAACCCTGCCCCTCTTCTCTGCCCGGTATTCTTCTTCGTTAGATGAGCCGACCTCGTGTCGCCGCTTTATTTGGACCAGGGGAGGGGAAGATAGCCGAGACTTCAACCTCGGAGCCCCGCACTGAGCTCGGTGATCTCCTTACCGAGGCAAGTAGCACGCAATTTCGAACTGAAGTCAGGGATGGACAAGGTTGGTGCAGCAGACCCCCCAGGTAGACTCAAGGGCATCCCCTCGCCGTATACAGTTTTTGTGGCAAACATTCCCCCAGATGGAGGTCCGCCTGCGTCAGAGCGAGGGACCGTGAGCACTTCATCTCCTGAGGGCACCACGAGATGCCGGCCAGCGGGTGCCTTGGGGTGAGCCTTATGTCCCGCGGCTCCCCCCTTGATGGGGGAGGAGTCAGCTGATGGGCCCGTCTCAGAACCTACAAAGAACAAGCAACATGTTTAGGTCACTGCCATAATCTGACCCACGAAGCTCAAGGATGCGAAAATGAACACACCCCTAGCCCTCTTGGGGGTTGCGGCTTCCTCCCTGCGGAGCCTGACGCACTCCTGGGCCATAAACTTCACGGCTTCCTCGAGCTCGTGGCTAGACGGTGCCACCAGATCGTTGGATCCCGCCAATTGGCTTGAAGCCGTAACCTGCTAACCCACCATGGCGATTAGATCATGCTCATCCCGGCAGAATCGGTTCAGGGCAGAGGCGTCAAGTCAGCTCCGCAGATGCTTTGTGATGACCCAGGTGTCCAGGGGGAAGGGAAGGTATGAGACCATCTTGGGCATCATATTCATCACTAGGGGGTTGAGGGTGGCCTGGATGTGCCGGTAGTCCCCAGGAGATCCGAAGATGACGATCCCTTCCAGGCCTTTGAGCCACCCCGCTGACAAATGCAGCTCGAACCTACTCTTTTCTGCCAAGGCTGCACAAGATAAAATAAGGTGAGCAATAACAGATGAGGAGAACACAGACCCAAAAATCACGACCAAGCACTTACTCTGTAGGAAAGCTGAGGGAATTTGGAAGTGCTCGCCATTCACCCAAGGGGAGTACCACGCCCTTCAAATGGCGTATAGCCTAGTGTGAGAGTCCAATTACTTGTCTGACCTCGGCAAGCCCCAGAAGATGTGATGTCTCGGGAGCGGTTGGAGGTAAAAGGTAGGGTAGGAACTCTTCTTGGGGATGAGGGTGAGTTTGTAAGCATAAAAAACTACCTCCAGGTCGATATACAGATTATAGAGAACTGACAGGGTGGAAAGCCCCATCAGAATCATGACCCCGTTTGCGTTTAACTACATTGGATGGATCCCCGTCGAAGTAAAGAATTGGTGGATCAGAGGAAGAAGAGGGAATCGTAGCCATTCCAGATATTTTCTACCCAAGATAATAGAGCCTTCGGCTGCAGAGGGACGAAAATATCAATCCGCAGAGCCCTCAACCCTTTGCAGCGTCACTCCACTGGGGAGGCAGAGCTGTCTCCTTAGTGAATCCAACTCTTAATCCACGATGAGGCGCAATTCCTAATCTTGACCTGAAGCCATTGTTCTGGATACGGTTGAAAGAGTAAAAGTCTCTAAAAGGGAGGAAATCGGAAACCCTAGGATTTTATGAGGCTAGAATAATTGAAGATTTTAGTAAAGAGGCAAATAAGCATAATTGCGGCTTTTATAGAGGGGGAGCCGAAGAGTTTTTCTAGAAAAGAGGAGAGCAAAGGAGACCGAACAATCAAAACTTCAAAATTTAAACAAAATTTCATGACATGGGATGGGATGGCGTGCCTCCGCGTCGGCAAGGGGGTGCCATCCCCCAGATTGGAAGAATGGATAAACAATTTCCCCACTTGATGGATACGAATCCATCAAGTAGGAAAATGGGGACAGTTGTTAGTCCCGTTCCCAAATCATACACTACGTGGAAAATTAAGCACACAAACGGAGCCCACCGTCCGACAGGTATCGAGAGTGATTAGCTGAAGGCCACGTGGGTTATACGTGATACCACATCGGTCATTGGGCTGTCCGAGGTTAGGGCCGAGCCCATCACNTTGAAAGAGTAAAAGTCTCTAAAAGGGAGGAAATCGGAAACCCTAGGATTTTATGAGGCTAGAATAATTGAAGATTTTAGTAAAGAGGCAAATAAGCATAATTGCGGCTTTTATAGAGGGGGAGCCGAAGAGTTTTTCTAGAAAAGAGGAGAGCAAAGGAGACCGAACAATCAAAACTTCAAAATTTAAACAAAATTTCATGACATGGGATGGCGTGCCTCCGCGTCGGCAAGGGGGTGCCATCCCCCAGATTGGAAGAACGGATAAACAATTTCCCCACTTGATGGATACGAATCCATCAAGTAGGAAAATGGGGACAGTTGTTAGTCCCGTTCCCAAATCATACACTACGTGGAAAATTAAGCACACAAACGGAGCCCACCGTCCGACAGGTATCGAGAGTGATTAGCTGAAGGCCACGTGGGTTATACGTGATACCACATCGGTCATTGGGCTGTCCGAGGTTAGGGCCGAGCCCATCACGGACCCTGGATAGACTCGGCCCAGTCCGACCCTTACCTCGACAGCTGGGGGGTCGGAAGCCCCAAGGGTCTTCCACTAGAATGCAATGGAATACAACTCATAACTTCAGACCCAGACAGAGCATTTAATGCGATCTTGGGTAGGTGTGCACAAGGGGCAGGCCATCCTAACAGAACGGCGATTTGTCCAAATCTCACCCCTGACAGTCTCAAGTCATAGGAGGCGGCGGAAACCAGGTTACAGCGATACAAATGAGATCACAGTAATCTCGACCCGTGACTTCTAGGAAAAACTTTAAGGAAAAAGGTACTCAGTCCTGAGATTGAGAGCCGGATGGTTCACAATCTCAGGACTATATATATATGAGTCATGCGTTTTTGAGAGGGGCATGTACGTATACAAAAAGAGATATTTAAAAGTTTACAAGCAAGAAACAAAGAGATACTCATATAGATCTAAATCCTTGCTACCCTGAATCAAAGAAAGACCACTGACTTAATTATCGGAGAGTCTTTGCAGATGGCCACCCCCGCCTCTCCGACCCTGCCTGAAGTTCAGAGCACTTTGGAATAGCAAGGACACGTAGACAGTTGGAGGACATATCATCAGCAGTTCAAAGACACGTGGACGACTGGTGAGAAACCGATCCAACACCTACTGCGGCTGCTTTTGGTGGAGTGTGCATTGGTGCCCTTACAGTGTTGGCTGACTTTTTGGGTGCAATCGAGTTTGGAACTGGGATTTTACTTGCTGTGACAACCATATACCAGTACATTGAGACATTTGAGAAGGAGAGGGCAAGGGAACTTGGCTTGTTTGGGTTCTGATCCTTAAGAATTCGTTTTTGTCTTTATAGGTAATGTAGATAGTGACTTGTGGCACCAAGGAGCTTCCTGGCTTCCTTTGTAAACTGAGAGATGTAAGTATGGGTTCCACCTTTCTAAACACACAACACAACATATAAACTTTAGGTCATTTTTGTTGCTTTCGTTTTTCTCTGTGAATTTTTATATTCTTCTTTAATCATTTTTGTTGCTTTCGTTTTTCGTAGTGAATTTTTATATTCTTCTTTAGTGAAGGGAAAACTTGCAAATTAATATTCTAACACGCAAAAAAAGTAGCGGCTTAAATCGAAATTCTGTGATTATCTTCAATTCTTGATTGTGTTCAATCGTGACTCTAGATAACTCTTGTGACTCGTTATTTTCCCAATTTTAGGCTGTTCTCAATTCTAGACTGCCATCTTCGGAAATGGCCTCGTGACCCACTCTCAATTTCGGTCCATATGAGTAGAGACTTGTACTTTTGCAAGTCCACGTGCACTTCTTTCACTCTTAAACTGAGTGGTTTCTTTGGTCATTGAACACATTCAAACTTATGGTCATGTTAGTATTATATAATAGTTTCTTTGGATCTATTGTGTTATTCCACTTAAGATAATTTAAATTGCAATATATTGCTCATTCCTACACGTGATGATTTGATTTGGGTTCCTAATTTAATAATACCCTTCATATTCTCCCACAAAAAATAAAAGTAAATATGAATAAATAAGCTGAAATATTTTGTTTTGGTTTTGCCAAGTATCTTTCATCTTCTCTTTAAAGCTATCTTAGAATATTTATCCGATTTTCTTTAAGGTTCTTTAGTGATATGGTCTGGAGTCTGGATTTGTTTTATATGCCTGTGATTATGACTTGATACCTTTAATTAATTCCATTAACTGCACCGTTAGTAGCTTTTGGCTTTAATTATTGTGCATCATCAGATGAAAAGATTGACCCGCACAAAAATGGTTACCTCAAGCACTAGGTTATGTGGAATCATAGGACTTATTATTCTTTCAGCTTCTGAGTTTTGTTGTTATTGATGGTTGCTAAGAATTGAACTGCTCTTTGCCAAGTTCAAATAATCGAAAAATGACAAAATGTGTATTCCTCTACCTCCTTTTCTCCCAAAACGCTTCAAAATTCAGATAATTAAGAGAAGAAAAAGAAGAGAATAGAACAAAAAAGGTGACCATTATTAAGGCCGGGAAAAAAAAAGTTGATTATGACGTCCTGAAAAGCAGGATAGCAGATAATATGCACCCTTGCTAGCATTACCTTGAGAAGTACTCGACCAATTAGAGATACTATCAACTTATAGACTTGCTTATCAAAAATTTAATAAATAAAATTCAGCTTATGAGGAAGCTACTCGCAGAAAATGTTTAACTTAATTATGCACGTCGTTGTTCCGTAGCCGAAAGTTTACCGCTAGGCGCGACCTTGACCCTGTAAAGACCTTCGAAGATGACACTCAGCTCGCTACTTAACGACGTGGAGGCATATCTTAAAAAAAAAATATCTCTTATACGGGAACTTCTTAATATATGAAATTCTAGAAAACAATTAAGTTGAGCTCCACTCGAAGGCTAAGCGTGATTAACAAAGGATAATGATATGAATATGAAATTACAAATAACCAAATACAAATCCTAGATCATTCATGTAAAATTGACAAACAGAGATTTATTGAGTATACCTGAGTGTATGATAGATGGTTGTAATTTGGACGATGAACTGAAAGCGTAAGTATTAGAAATTGACTATAATTACGTGAGTATTTGGTCTTCTATACAACCTAATCCTTAAAATACTCAGACGCAACTCTCTGTAACTGATGGTAGGCTACAGAAGAAATGAGCAAACCTGAAAAGGTGGTAGGGATTATAACCCTAATATTTTTTTTAAGAGTCTCATGTTGGGTATCCATCATACGTAATTGGGTGACTAACAGAGTATCTACGTTGGTATCCATAACTATTGACGGAGGTTTTGTCAACAATGAATTTAAGAAATTGTAAGATGTGGCTTGTGTGTGTAAAGGGTTGATCAATCAAAGCATGTAAAAGAGACAAGAATTTTATAATGGTTCAGCTCCAAAAAAGATGAGCCTATGTCCACTGCTGTTCACTATTTTCTAGAACATTACAAGAGAGTACCGAGTGTGTTCAGAAAGTGAGTCCTTAAGTTAAGTTTTTTCCCCCCAGAGATCCCCACGGCAACATTAATCTTCCTCTTATATAGGTAAAGGTAGTTCAATATTTCCCGATTATGAAAACGGGTAAGTATATAATCAGATTATACAATTTGAGTAACAATATAACTGGGTAATAACTTAAATGAAACGACTGGTCGATCTTGAAAGAGAATCTTTTGTTTCCCTTTCTTTATAGATTACCCATTTGACGAAGATCGGTCTAGTTTCCTTTTCATTCTGATCATACTTAACTTGTTCAGAGAATGTCACACTTTATTCAGAGGGAGGTCGCATTCGACTTACTCGGAAGAGGTCGCACTTAACTTACTCGTGCGACCTGTCACGTCCTCTTAGTTGCTAACTTTCCCTTTTTGGCATTGACCATCATCTAGTTTTTAGATCGCACAACAATTGCCTCCCAACTCTATTAGTTCTTTAGGACAACATGGAGCTTCCTTCTATTAAGTGCAAACTCATAAATGCGACGTCATGACATTATCTCAAAATCTTCGAAGAGTCGTCCATTCTCAAATCGCATCTTTTCAAAACCACATTTATTTTCTCCTGACAGATGAAACCACGTGTCACCTTTTCTCAGCAAAACTTGAGGAGACTTTTCCATTTTTTGAGCAGACACAATGATAGCGATGACGCCAGTTGTTGTCTTAAATCGAGTCGTTTCAAATTTTGAAAAGATACCGATTTAATTTCAAAAAATCAACTCCCGCGTGAATTTCAGCCTCTGGATCTGAAAATTACATACTTTGATCTACGGCTATGATTTGGCGACGCCAGTGATATATATATCGAAAATCACTCCACCTCTTCTTCATTACTCAAACCCTGTCGCCTCCTACTTCTCTCTCCTGAAACCTGAAGTGTCCACAAAGCAATCCTTCTGGCGTTGTTCTGTTTCTCAACTTGCATAGCTTTGTCATCTTTTTCGACAAAGTTATCATCGTAATCCTTCAGACGTCATCTTGGTCCCTCTATCTTCGAAGAAAAGTTATTATATATCTTCTTTTTCTCGTTCTTCGATTTTTCCAGAACTCTTATTTATAGATCCTATTTCTAGAAAATAGGAATAAACCGTAGAGTCTAAATATTCTGAACATAAACACATCCTATATTCCGATGGACTGTAAAATGGAAATTTTTCAGAATTCCTCCATTAATTTATAGAATACACTATTTAAATAACTGATAGACAGACGAACTCGTAGAAGGAATTGAGGATCTGAAACCTTTTTTTAAAAAAAAAAAACCATAGTCAGTTGAGTGATGAATTATCAAGGAACTACTCGAATAATTTTTATGAATCCGTAGATCGATTAGAAAAAATTCGATGAGCAGCTTGTTGATGCAATCCTAGGATGAGACCCCAAAACTGCTCGCATATAACTAAGATCCATCCATATTTCTTTTTAGATGTCTAGTAGTAAGGATTTTAGGGAAGGGAATGCATTCTCAGGAGAATCTTCCAATACTAGTGTTAGCTCTATAAACCTCGAAGACTACCTTGAGCCAGTACCTGAAGTAAAAATAACCGAGGTTAGGCAAAGTAGTCCTCGCATAGGTGACCTTCCTTAAGACCAATGATCTCGGTATATTAGAGATACCCCTGCGTTCGCAATGGGTTATCAATATGTAGAGGGAGATTGGTCATGTACCAATGTAAAGATGAGCTGTTCAACAAACAAGCTCAAAAAAATCATTTGCAACTATAAAATCGACGTCCCTTCTATGCCTTCCCACAGAGTTCAATCGACCATACACACCTCCTCGCGGAATTGCCTCATTCTCGGAAGCAGTTCTTAGAAGCGGTGTCCACCTCCCACTTCATCCTTACATAAAATTAATCGTCGATTATTATGGAGTCGTCCCTTTTCAACTAATTCCAAACACTTATAGATACATAGTAGGTCTGTACATACTATACCATAAACTAGGTTTAGAGACCCCTACTCCTGAAAAGTTCACTTAGTTTTACCAAGTGAAATCAAACCCATCAGACTTCGGCTTCATTTATGCGAGCAAGTGGTCGAACCAAACAATAAAAACTATCTACGGGGTTCGCAACAACATAGGAAAATGGAAAAATCTATATTTCCACTTTGACTACGCGGATAACGGCTTCTTTCAGAACCCTGGTAGGTAACTTTTAGCTTATCACCTTTTCTATATAAATATATTATTCTGATCATACTCGTATGTCATCGCAGATAACAGGGAATAACCATACCTCTCTAGAGAGTAGCTCGCAAGGGTATATAAAATAAACAACCTTTCGATCGAAGAGTTTGATTGGAAGAAGCTTGGGACGACCAAGAACTTAGTTGCTTGTGGAATGCTTCCAAGGGGAGCTGCCTTCCCAGATTCTACTAATCATCCCACCAAACCTTCGAGCTCGAAGAAGAAGACAAGGAAACAGAAGGAAAAGGGTGCCTCGTCTTCAAAACCCAGGAAACGAAAAGCACCTGCCACACCTATAGTCTCGGAAGCATCCTCTTCAGACGCTGCATCGCCACCAATCTCTCATCAGCAAGAAGGTAGTTATTTTTCTTTTTCCTCTCATCGCATTATGTCACCTCTCATGCTGACTCGCATATTTGTACAGAAATGGTTATTGGCAGCGGACTACGAGCACCGCTTTCTACTCTGGGGTCAATGGCAAAGTCCAAGACACCAGAGAGCACACCTCTAACGACGAAAGGGAAAGAGAAGGTCGACACTTCAAAGAAATGAAAACTCGCCTTCGAGGATATCCTAGCAAGCACGCCTCATCTTCAGTCTCCACTAATTGCGAGCCAACCTGAGCCACCTAAGGAGACGGCCACTTCTGATGAAGGACCAAGCCAGGTCGATAAAAACGAGGAGCTTTTCGCACTCCTTCGTCAACTACCAGAAAAAGCTGGTATGAGCACGGCCTTCATCGACCATTTTACCTCTGAAGATGGCTAGGAGAGGATGAAGCGACAATCAGCCAAGGTTGCCTTTGGTTCTGCGATGAGGATGCTGGTGAATATAAGCATCTTCTATTTTCTTTCTTCAACGCACTTTTCTGATATTGATGTGTTATATTTTTAGACCGCTGCAGCTGCTGTTTTGATGTATGACCCGGTCCTTGAATGTATTGAAAAAGCTGAAAAAGTCGAAGAAATAACCCAAGCATTCGAGGACTCAGAGAAGGCTCGCGAGGAAGAGAAAAAATCCTTCGAACTAGAGAATCGGCAGCTACGCGAGAATCTGGCCAAGGAAAAGCTCGAAAAGGAGAAGCTCAAGGAGAAAATTAAAGAACTTGAGAAGACAATCTCCGAGCATTCGGATATTCTAGAGAAGACAACGACAGAAGCGGCTCACAAGACTGTAGAAGAGTTCAAGGCCACCGAAGGCAAGAAGCTCGAAGAAAAAGCTAGTGACATCGCCTCGTCGACCATAATATATGATATCTTCTACGAGCATCCAGATTTCGACTTTTCCATCCTTGGTGAAGATGTGGTCAACCTTGTTCAGAGTTGGAGGCAAGTGGAGGATGCCAAGACTGGAGACGGTGGAATGAGCACATCTGCATAATTTCCTTTTTTTTTAATTTCAGAATAATACGGGCTTTATACGTTAATTTTTTGTAATACTTTGCTTGCATACAGGTGCGAGCCTTTATCAATGAATGAATGCTTTCTTTATTAGACGTTTATTCCTGCAAAAGAATTAAAACATTATATTGCAATATAAAGATTCATAATTTAACCAAGTAGTTAATCACTAGGTGACTGATCGGTACGCTATTACGATTCGAATCCAACACTTAAAACGGGTTTTAAGTGTTAGGATAGATTAGGCCGCTTAAGAAGACAGTAAGTATGAGTGGTGCGAACTCAATACTATTTTTCAAAAGTTCCATGGCAAAATATAATATACCAATATATCACATCGAACCATGAATATTTTGCATAGTTACTTTGTTGTTCGAGGAAGAAAATTGTGTAATACGACATGCTATAGAATGAAGCGAGGAGAAAATCCTAAGATTTTAAGAAATTTTAGAAATTTCAGTGATCTAAAATTCCGACCCCTCTAAATGGACGTTTTGCATATCCCTTAGGAAGCAAGTAGGAGAAAATATTCTGATTTCACTGCCCCCCGAGTTTTATAGTGTTCGAAGACTGCCATAAAACTATAAAAGGTGGACCAAATCGAATGAACGATGAGGAGACACCCTTATTGATGATGACGAATGATGAATAATGATTGACGAATAATGAATGACGAATAACGAATGATGATCAATGAATGACGATCAACGAATGACAAATATAAGTAGATATTTTTATTGATGAATGACGAATACATGAAGATATACATGAAGATTTACTGATAATAGCGACAAAGTTGTTCTGCATTCCAAGCATGCTCAATCTTTTGTCCACCAGTGCGAGCTAACTTATAGGTCCCAGGTTGAATAACGGCATCAATAATATATGGTCCTTCCCAAGAGAGTCCAGATACACTGGCACCATGCTCTTTATTATTAGGTAGAACTTGTCAACGAACAAGATCACTAACTTCAAACTCTCGGTTTCTAACTTTAGAGTTATAATATCGAGCCATGCGCTGTTGATATGATGCGATCCGAAGCTGAGACTGCTCGTGCCTTTCTTCTAAAAGATCGAGCTCAATCTTCATCAGCGTGCTATTCTGATCTTGCTCATAGGTGGATCGTCGTAGAGAGCTCGCACCAATTTCTACTGGTACCATTGCTTCATATCCATAAGCTAAAGAGAATGGACTCTCTCCAGTAGTGGTTCATTGAGTAGTGCGATAAGCCTATAATACTTTAGGGAGTACTTCTGGCCAAGCTCTTTTGTGCTCTTCCAGCTTTGTCTTAATGTTCTATTTAAGTATCTTGTTTATAGTCTCAACCTGTCCATTAGCTTGTGGATGAACAATAGTAGAAAAATTCTTCTTGATGCCTAAATTGTCGTAGAAGTTACGGAACTCCTCGCAGTCAGATTATTTCCTATTATCAGAAATTATGGTATGCGGTATACCATAACGGCAAATTATAGATTTGTAAACAAAATCTATCATCTTCTTTGCGAAAATGGTACTCAAGGCTTCAGCTTCTATTCACTTGGTGAAATAATCGACTGCGACTACCGGATATTTTAATCCACCTCGTGCCAATGGAAGCATTCCGATAATATCAATTCCTCACACTGCAAATGGCCATGGACTGGTCATTGGAGTTAGAGGAACAGGTGGCATTCTAGGAATAATTGCAAATTGTTGACATTTGTCACACCTTTTAGCAAATTCCATTGTATCCTTCTTCATAGTTGGCCAAAAATACCCTTGTCTTAGAACTTTGTTCGCAAGTGCCTGCCCCCCGGAATGGTTTCCACATATTCCTTCGTGAATTTTCCTCATAATATAGTATGTTTTTCTTCATCGACACATAATAACAACGGCAAACTAAAACTTCTTCGATAAAGCTTCTCGTCATAGATGACATAGTGAGTTGCCTTCATTCGAATTCGCTTTCCATCATCTTTGTTTTTGGGGAGGTCGTCATGTTATATATACTCCATTATAGGATCCATCCATGATGGTTTCTTGTCAACCGGCATGGTTATTTAGGGCTCTACTTCGATACTTGGTTTTGCAAGAACTTCGACAGGGACCAGTTTTAGTAATTTGGCATCTTTTGTTGAAGCGAGCTTAGCTAGAGCATCTGCCCGAGTATTTTTAATGCGGGAAAGAAGTTGAATGTTATAGGTAGTAAATGTCGAGAAGAGTCTTCGTACCTCCTTTAAATATGCCATCATTTTTTCTCCTCTTGCTTGATAATCACCGATTATTTGACAAATGACCAGCTGGAAATCGATGTATACCTCAATCATTTCGACCTTCATTTCTCGTGCGAGCTTTAGCCCAGCTATCAGCGCTTCATATTCTGCCTCATTATTTGATGCTGAAAATTTGAAGCGAAGTGCACAATAAATATTATACCCTTCAGGACTGATTAGCACTAAGCCTACACCGGCTCCATTCTCATTCGATGATCCATTAACATAAAGTTTTCACAATTTTGATAAATCTGTAGTAGGTTTTTCGATTACTTCTATGGGAACATTGACATCATTTATGAATTTTGCAATGAAATCTACGAGAGCTTCCCCTTTAATCATAGTACGAGGTTGAAAATTGATGTCAAACTGACTCAACTCAATTGCCCAATTGAGTAGTCGTCCTGAAGCTTCAAGTTTTTACAAAACGTGCTTTAACGGAAAATTCGTGAAAACTTTGATGGAATGCACATAAAAATAAGGTCGAAGCTTCCTGAATGCGACGATGAGTGCTAATGCCAACTTTTCCATCTCTGGATATCTTGCTTCGGCATCGAGTAATCTTTTACTTACGTAATATACCGGTCGCTGTATCTTTTCTTCTTCTCGAATTAACGCAGCACTTGTCGTATATTTGGAAACAGCGAGGTATAAATACAATTCTTCTCCCGAGTTTGGCTTCGACAAGAGTGGAGGAGAACCTAAGTGTGCTTTCAATTCTCGAAATGCCTGCTCGCATTCTTCTGTCCACTCGAATCCCTTCGAACCCTTTAGTACTTCGAAGAATGGTTGGCACTTATCTGTTAACCTGGATACAAATCGACTTAATGCAGCCATTCTTCCTGCTAGGCTTTGAACGTCTTTGGGTTTGCGGGGGGATTGCATATTGATTAGTGCTTGTATCTTCTGGGGATTATCTTCGATTCCTTGCTGGTTGACTATGAACCCTAGGAATTTTCCAGATCCTACCCTGAATGCGCACTTCTGGGGGTTTAGCCTCATCTAATATTTTCGAAGAATGTTGAACATCTCATCAAGATGCTTGATGTAATCTTCAACTCCCTTCGATTTTACCAACATGTCATCAACATATACTTCCATTGTCTTGCCAATTTGCTTTGCAAACATCATATTGACAAGAAGTTGATAAGTTGCTCCCATATTGATGAGTCCAAAAGCAATCTTCTTGTAATAGAACAACCCTCGGTCAGTGATGAACGAAGTATGCTCCTCATCAGGCTCGTACATGGGGATTTGACTATATCCAGAATATGCATCCATAAAGCTTAACAGTTCATGTCTCGACATCGCTTCTACGAGTTGGTCGATTCTCGGAAGGGGAAAACTGACCTTCGGGAACACCTTATTGAGGTCGGTGAAATCGATGCAAGTTCTCCACTTTCCGTTGGGTTTCTTTACTAAAACTGGGTTTGCAAGCCAGTTTGGATAGAAAGATTCCCTAATGAATCTAATCTCAAGCAGCTTCTCTACCTCTTCTTTCAATACGACGTAACATTCTAAATTCATGGCTCTTCTTTTTTGCCGCACAGGCTTCCTCATTGTATCTATATTAAGGCGGTAACACATGATATTCAGATCAATCCCCACCATATCTGAATGTTGCCATGCGAAGATATCCAGGTTTGATTTCAAAAAAGCGATTAATGAAGCTCACACGGGTTCTTGAAGCTTCACTCCGATTTTAAGAACCTTCGAAGACCTATTGATTGGCAAATCTTCTAAGTCTTCTATAGGTCTCTCGAGGGTCGAGGTCATCGATTGACATTCTGTATGATGCTTCGCCTAATGCTTCTGATACTTTCCTTGATGCTTCTTCTAGTCGCTGGACCATCGTTATGCAAGATGTCATCTCTCTTGTTGCGAGCTTTATTGAGTTATTATAACAAGTCCTCGCATCATATTGGGTGCCACGCACCTCGCCTACTCCTTGTTGAGTTGGGAATTTCACAGCGAAATGATAGATCGAAGTTACTGCTCGAAGTTACTGCTCGAAGTTCCCTCAGTGTCGGTCTTCCTAATACAACATTAAATGCAGAGGGGCAATCCACAACTAAGAATTGGGTCATTACTGTCGAACCCTAGAATAGGTTCCAATGTTGACCATTAACTCAATCATGCCCCTAGGCATTATGCTGTTACCAGTAAATCTGTAGAGTGGGGTGACAGCGGGCTTCAGGTTGCTTTCACTCAACCCTATCTTTTTGAAGGCGTCATAGTACAGGATGTCGACAGTGCTGCCATTATCAACCAATACTCACCATAGCTGCATGCTTCCACAGTTGATCTTTATGACCAGCGCATCATTGTGAGAGTAATGGACCTCCCTAGCATCTTGCTCTATGAAGGTAATATCCATATCCGGTATCCATTGACGCTTTCGTGGTCGCTGCTCGAAATGCATGACGTTAGTTAATGATTGCTGTCACACTTCTCATGCATACCTATCTTGTGCTCTCTTCGAATTTCTACCGATGTGCGGGCCTCCAAAAATAGTTCGCACCTCACGTTGAATTTCTGGAGGTCGCTTTCAGTCTTCTTCTTGCCTTTCATTGTTCAGTTGAGTGTACTGCCGCAGCTGTCCTTCTTTAATTAATTTTTCAATTTCATCTTTCAAAGCAAAGTAGTTATTGGTACCGTGTCCAATGTCATTGTGATAATGGTAGAACTTGTTGGGGTTGCACCTCACTCTATCTTTTTTCATTGGTTTCGATTAACGATACCTCTCCTGCTAGTTCGTGACCGCATAAATATCATCTATGGATGTGTTCAGTTCAGTATAGTTGTTAAACCTCATGGGAGCTTTTGGAACCTCCTGCTTTTTCTGTTAGGACTACTTTTCAGTTGTTTGTTCATTACTCCTTTTATTCGACCTTTTATTATTATTGTTGTTTGTGGTCGTATCTTTAGCAGCATCCTTCCTTCTTTCCTTCCTTTGTGACCTTACGAAGATTTTCGCATGAAGATTCCACCCTTAGATACCGGCCAACTCTACGATAGAAGTCTTCAAGGGTTTTGCATTCTCGCTCAAGTAAATCTTCCTAGAGTTTAGTTTCTGATCGCACCCCAGCTATCATTAGAGTTAAAACTCCTCCTTCAGGTGGGTTGTTGACCTTTGCCAATTCTGAGGTAAAGCGATTTCAGTAAGATCATAGATTTTCTTCTGGACCTTGCTGAATAGCAGACTGACTGACCAGTGGAATAGTGAAATTCTTCACAGCCTGGAATTGCCTCAAGAATGCAGTTTGGAGTTGTTTCCAGGACGAGATTGAGTCGGACTTGAGTCCTCGGAACCATTTCTTTGCTGCTCCCGTGAGAGTTACAGCAAAACACCTGCAATGTGCGAGATCATTGACACGATGTAGTTCCATCAGTTCGTTGAAGTGATCTATATGATCCGGCATATCAGTTTTCCCATCGAAAGTATTTATGGTGGAAAGTTTGAATCCGGTAGGTAAAGCAGCAGCTCGAACCTTCTCGCTAAATGGTGATTGATGATACCCATCAGCGAGCTCATCGTCCCAGCCGATAAGTGTATCTAATGCGATCCTCAAATTGTGAACATCGACATTCAGAGGGAGATGGAGAATAGTATCTTTTGTTGATGGTAGGGGTGGCCCTTGGTTGTTATCACGATTTAAAGCAGATTGGTCAGGCAGGGTCTGCTGCGACCTTTGTAGGGTTTCCATTGAAATAGTGCGACGAGATCGACTTCGGTCATCAGATGCAATGTGGATTGTTCTTGACTTCATCACTGTTCTAGATGTTGTCTTAGGTCAGTAGGATTCTGTCGAGATTCCTTACTAATCCTTTCAAAGGCACTCCTTAATTATCGTTTTTGCTCGTTGTTTAGATTATCATAATTGATGGTTACTCTCTAAGAAGGTTGTCGATGATTACGATTTGTGCTCGAACTTTCAGTTCCGGATTCCAGGAGCAAGTCTATGACCTTACCTTTTCCCTTGGAAGTGCTATCTCCATGACACTCCTGTTGAGCTTTATGCTGGTCGCGGCTCCCTGTCTCTAGGATCTGAATTCCTTTTCTTAGGTTGTTGAGCAGGAGGTTCTTTGGGATATTCGTGCTATGGTGGAGTTAGAATTTATCCCTCAGCAAGTCATCGTAGAGAGTCATTAATCTAACTTGTAATTTACTGAAGGTTCACCAGTACTTCTTCCATGCGATCCTGTCTCTAGACAATATTTTCCGGTACGGTCACGGCAGGCTGATCCTGAGCAGGATCTACCTGTGCAATAGCAGTACTTTGGGGATGATTTTGGCTAGTTCTGGTGTTTCTGATAGTGTTTATAGTGTTTGCCATTGTTGAAAGAAGTGGAATTGACAAACTTTTCTGTTGGAATAGCCCTCCTTCTAGTGTCAATTGTTGACGGAGGTTTTGTCAACAATGAATTTAAGAAATTGCAAGATATGGCTTGTGTGTGTAAAGGGTTGATCAATCAAAGCATGTAAAAAAAACAATAATTTTATAGTGATTCGGCTCCAAAAAAGATGAGCCTACATCCATTGTTGTTCACTATTTTCTGAAAGATTACAAGAGAGTACCGAGTATGTTTAGAAAGTGAGTCCTTAAGTTAAGTTTTTTCCCCCCAGAGATCCCCACGGCAACATTAATCTTCCCCTTATATAAGTGAAGGTAGTTCAATATTTCCCAATTATGAAAACGGGTAAGTATATAATCAAAAAATACAATTTGAGTAACAATATAACTGGGTAATAACTTAAATGAAACGATTGGTCAATCTTGAAAGAGAATCTTTTGTTTCCCTTTCTTTGTAGATTACCCGTTTGACGAAGCTCGGTCTAATTTCCTTTTCATTCTGGTCACACTTAACTTGTTCAGAGAAGGTCGCACTTTATTCGGAGGGAGGTCGCATTCGACTTATTCAGAAGAGATTGCACTTAATTTACTCGTGTAATCTTTCACGTCCTCTTAGTTGCTAACTTTCCCTTTTTGGCATTGACCATCATCTAGTTTTTAGACCGCACAATAATAACCAATTGGATATCTAACTCATCTTTAATTAAATCACTAATTGAGTCTGCTTAAGAATAATATGGCCCAATATAATTGTTTAAAATATGTGGCCTAACATAGAAAATAGAATTTCCTAACAATTTCTCACTTTGGTCACATATATACCAAATACAATTGTATTACAAAACTGAAGCATAGCCATGAATATGCCATATTATCCCTGAATATCTCTGAATATCCCTGAAATTGCAATCTCGTATATCAGATATATCAGGACGAAACCAAAGTGCTCATCATTATATTTATTTGGATGGGAACTAGAATCCTTAATGATCACTGTACTAGTACACCCGAATGACATAGATCGAGTATGGAATATGGCATGAAAATTACACGTAATATGATTTACTGTACCTATTTCCAATTAGTCCTCTCGAAACTTTATTGAGATTGATCTTAGTCTTTCTCTTTTAATGCATTACTACAAACTTTAATGTTAAACCATAATACGAAAGCAAGAAAATATGAAATACATCATATATTAACATATATAAAATGTATAGAGTCAACAATGAAAACTATCATTAACCAAAATACTACAATATACAACATAAATAAGTGTCACACAATAAGCGTCTAAATCAAATTACAAACTCCCACTAAAACTACATATCATCTAAAAATATAATACCTATACAAGCAGTGTACTCGATAATTTTGTTCTCAATAGCCATTTAGAAAAAATTATCAACTAATTTACAAACTGAATACTAAGTTCTTAGATTTAATTATTCCATAAATCTTAAAAAATTCTAAAGTGGCATTAATATATAATGTCCTTAACTATTTGGTGTTCCCATCATTTCATAAGTTATAACCTTCAATATATCAGAGTTCGCCTCTAATTTTATAGAGGCTAGTCTTTTAACAAATCAAAATATTACAATCTATGAAAGTAAGTCCAGTCAAACATCAAGAATTAAGATCTACATGTTAAGAGTTAATTTGTGGTAATACTAAGAATTGAGTTACGACGCTCTAATTCTTTAGATTACCTTGTCTAATTCAATACATATAACTTATTTATGTTGGATTAGTATTTCTATTAGAAGTCAGACACTTCAATAATTTAAGACACATCATTCCCGTTGAGATAGATAAACACTACAATCTTTAGTAAATAAAATATTCTATTTTTATTTACAGATTGTGAACTAGTTAATTTAGGCTTAGATAAAAAAACAAACCTCCCTATAATTAATACTTAATCATGTTTGTTTCTTTATATACAAAAAAACGTCATAGAATTTTTTTCAGATAAATAAACTATTCAACTGAGGTAGTTTAATCTAACAAATATCATAATTGTATATAAGAAAAAGTTATTTACACTAAAAAAGATAAAATTATAAATCTTCTTTTTAGGGTAAATATCCCAACAATCTAGACGATGAACCGAAGGTAAAAGCATTAGAAACTAATTTTGATTGTCTGAGGGTTTGATCTTCCACATAACATAATTCCAAAAACACTCAGATGGAATTCTCTGTAATCGATAACAGACTACAGAGAGAATGAATGTATGTGAAAAAGTGGTGGGACTCATAACCCTAATATTTTTTTTTTAAGTAGTCCACTGTTGGGTATCCATTACACCCAACTAGATGGCTAACAAGATATTCATATTGATATCTATACCTAGTTAGATATCCGACTCATCTTTAATTAAATCACTAATTAGATTTGCTTACAAATAATATGGTCCAAAACAATTGTTTAAAATATATAGTCCAACATAGGAAATAGAATTTCCTAATAAATTACATTTATGTTGTGAAATGCTTTGTATTTTATATATTTAAAATGTTTAGTTAAGTGTTAACACTCACTAATTCTCTTTGGCAAGCTCTATATTTAGATTTCCTAATACATTGCGCGCGTATATCGTTCTATATAACAAAAGACTCGTGGACACAGGCAAGAATTAAGTCGAACCATGTAAAATATGTTGTATTCATTTGTTTTTCGCATTTTAATTCGCTTAGTGATTAATTCTACTCTAAGAATCATCCCAGTGTTAACAAAATCCTCCGTCTAACACTAACCAAATAATGTAAAGAGTGACCAATTTTTCTTTTGACGAACTGCAAGATCTATGTAAATTTGAAGTTAATTAGTTGCAAATTGTCGCATATCAAAATTTAGCAAGAACTTTGACGTGCATTACATTACTCTGCATATTTGAAACGCAAGAAATAGGATAAGGATAAGATTAGATAATTATTAAATAAATCTTACGTTTAGTGCATGAATATAAAAAGTATTAGATATGATTAAAATTATTTACTCTAAAAATAGTATCCTTAGAAGAGAATAGTTTTATCCTCTTAAGATTTTGGGATTGAGAGAGATAATTCAGAATTGGCTTAAAAATAATATAATGTTTTAAATTGGTATAAAATGGTATTTTTCAAAATTTATTGTTACAACTGGTATTTTTTAAAATTCAACTTTTAAAGTGGTAATATCTGAACTGGTATCTTCAAAATATTTTTTGAAAATGATATTTTTGTAAATAAGTGTTTATATTGTTTAAAATTGTATTTTCTAAATTTTGAAACCACCAACATAAAATAGTATTGGACTATAATTATACTCAATCAATCTTATCATATCTAATCTTATCTTTTAAAATAGTTCAATTCTATTTTATCTTATCCAGTATGTCAAACGAATCATAAAGGAACAACTAGTACAAAGAATACTTCTTAAAATTCAAATTTATAATCTAATCAGAAAGACCTATACTTATGATCTTCGATACGATGAGATCACTAATTAAGAAAGATAGGTGAAAAGAAAGACTTATCCCGAGAAGTCTTTTGAGTATTAGATCATTTCATGATCAATCAACATATAAATATAATAATTCAATGTCTATCGTCTAATTACCATCGAAATCAATCAATATGAGCTCTTGGATAAGCTAAGATCAAAGAGAGCCGAGAGAATGAAGAATTAGGGGATAGGGCATATATCCTTGTCTAAATCTTGTTCAAGAGCAAAATTATTAGTATAATCCCAATACGTATTCTAGGCGATGTTTGATTTGTGGAACCTAATAATTAGAATTTTAATGGAAAAAAATTAGAATAAAAATTTTATATAATATTTCATTATTTAATTGCAAAATAATTATATATTAAGGATAATCTTTATGAGTCAAACTTACCTTAATAAATAGCTGTGATACATTAAACGCATATGTCGATTGTCAGAGGAATCAATTATAAGTTGGTTTACTCTAGTTTGGTAGCCTTTTACGCCCACCAGAGCGCCACCAGGCAGGCTCCTTGCACCCTACACTAAAGGACAAACACATCAAGAGCTACGCACAGCTCCGCTCCATCATGGATATTTGTAGTCTCGTTGGATTCCCTATCTGTAGATTAGACCTTTGTGCTTCTTTTCCAGGCCTGAAAAGGTTGCCGGCCGTACAATTGAGGATAATTGTCCAAATTGAATCTACTAGTCCTATCTTTCTCGATTGCATATCTGAATATACCTTTCTCGGGACTCATGTGCAAATATATTTGGTGGACTGGTAGAGCACACCTTTCTAACCAGATAGCTCAATAGTCAGTGGGAACATCACAAAGTGGTACTACTGATCACTATTGTTAGCGGCATGTCAACTTCGAATCATTTTAGAATACGAAAATGTGACAAGATTTGATGAAGGAGTTCAGAAATACTTTAAGCATCGAATGAAAATTTTTTACCGTGCTCTTTCACATGATAATATTAGAGTCAACTTGTAAACTACATAACAAAACATGTGTAAAAATTTGAGAATTCACACACAATCTATATTACCAATAAAATAGTCTTTTACCGTCCTTTTTCTTTTCACATTAGGGGAATTGAAAAATTAAAGCAAAATTGGGATTCTTTTGCTAAGGCAATGTTGAAGGCCCTACAGTAGGATCCACTTGGGCCTGGGATGCTTGCCTCACTCTTTAGCAGTAATTTGCTCACAGTTCCACTTTCAAATTTTTGGCTTGGCATCGTGCTATGTGATTAGACAATACATTTTTTTTCTTTACAAGAAAAAAGAAAGTAGGAAAAGCTTCATTATTATTCCAAAAAATTCAGAGATGTATGTGATACACATTTTATACGCGAAAACATGTTATATTGATTATTCTGTTGTGGAGTACAATGAAAAAAAAAAAAAAATGGGCCGGGGCTCGTCATATATATAATTACTCTAGTCTACTAGGTATGTCTTGATGCTACTACTATATGTCACATTATATTCCCTAACATAAACCCTTGTATATATGGGTCAATATAGTAGCAATGTAAAGTGAAATTTGATTAGATAAGTCCCAATTTTGTCAAATGAAAAGTGTGAAATTTGGAATGAATTATTCATATCGACATGCCCAAATTTTGAGTTACTAGGCAGAGGATAAGTGCATATGAAAATCAAGAAAGATACACATATGCAGACTGTCATGTTCCAAAATTTAGACTAGTAACAGAAAAAGAATTTTACAAAGATGAAAATTTTTTTGATTTATTTAAAAAATATGTTAAAAGTTTCCATTTTGTAAAATAGTCATTGAATAAAATATTTAAAATTTTATGTTGTGAATCTCTCCTATAATTCATATATACCATTAAACATAGATCGAATAATAATTAGAAAATATGATTCAAAATAGAGTTCAAGCATTATCATCGTCCATAACAAATATCAAATATCAAAATGGTATATATAAGTTCAATGCTAGATCAAAATCTAAACAATCCAAACACCACAATAACACCAAGTTTCTAGCATTATCAAGACAACGAATTACAGTCCAAATGGCCTCTTAATCCTTTTGATCACTAAGGTTACACTAAACACCACCTAATGAAGGAAGGTAGGCGATGAGTATGAAATACCCAATAAAAAAATAATTACCTCGATGGAAAATATTTTGGTAATAGAAAGTTTCTACATGGTTAGTTTAAAGTCAATATATATATATAATAGTTCAAAATCGAAAATCCATATGTATATATATATATATATAAATAAATCAATATAAGCAAAACTATTCAATTCATATATACATGAAAAAAAATCAACCCATACACATGAGTTCACATCCTCTCATCTATAGAAACCCAAGATAATAGCACTAAGTATACCTAATAACCTGCCTCATACCTAAGTACATATCTAGAAAGGACACTCATGTATCACTTACTAAACCTAAAGGGGTAACCAAATTGCCTATACCTGTCAAATGAGGAGGTAATCAGAAGAAACAAATCTCGCGCGGGTTTATGGACTCTAAATAGATGACGAGGTACGCAGTGTCACATTGTAAACCTACGATGATAACATGATGCTTATGTATAATCCTGTGATATGTGCAATATAGAACTGAAGTGTGAAAACTATTGTGCTCTGATTTTTTAATAGAATAAGCATATTAAGTTTTATAGAAAAATGGATAGCATAATGGTTATATTTTTAATATACCCCAAAGTAACCTGCATTCAAAAATTCTCATAGCAACACAATATATATCATACAATCAAATTTCATCACAGATATTGAAATAGTTCCAAAATTATATTTGTTATCATATGTTGTAGAAAATAATTTTATTCAAAAATGATATAAAATGGAGGTAACTGAATCCCTACCCCACTCGAATAGTGATACTATACTATTAGATCCTTAAGGTGTCATTGAACAATCACTCGGAGGGTCGGAAACTAATTCTAACCCCTTGATCATTTTCTTGTGAAAAACTAACTTTTCAACGGAGCTTCAAATCCTCAAAAGAACTTCTCTACTAAATTTATAACACCCAAAATAGCTAGGTTAGATAAATATAATTTGTCCAATTTGGGTCCGGATCGATGGTATGCAAAACAAGGTAAATCTTAGTCGTCTGATTTCATTTTTCGTACTGATCACCAAACATAGTCAATATATATGTTAATTTTCTCCATTTTTTGAGTGCATTCCAAAAATAACATCGAAAATACAATCGAACGTTTGGATCACAAAGTCAAGCTTAAGCTTAAAATACTCAAAAATGACAACTTTTAAATCGGACAAAATGGAGTCACGATATATATACTTAGAAATTCATCTTAACAAGACGAATCCAACAAGCCTAAGGACACGAGTTGAAATGGTCTGAAACTACACCGGAAATTCAAAACTCCGCCATAGCTTACTTTCTTCTCTGGTGACGACGGCAACTCCGATGGCTCTATAGGTCGGCAGTGGTTGTCCAAGCCGCAATGGAGAGCTTTGCCAATAGTTGGGCTGGCCAAACGATGGCCTTGGCGGCGGCTACTTCTCTTGTTTCCCCTTCAGCCGAGACACAAGAGAGACGAGAGAGAGAGAGAGAAAGAGAGAGATTGGGTGAGGAAGAGAGAGAGTGAGTGGGAAAAGAGAACCCATGTGACTGGTATAGAGGACTATGCAATTTTTAAAAAAATTATATAATAGTCCCACATTTCCCAAAACTCTTTTAATTTCGTCCTCAAACTTGCATTTTAGTCCATATTTCCAAAGAAATTTTACAATTTAACCCTTCCATTAAATTAATCCAAAAATTGGTAAAATTTCCAATTTACTCTCCAAAAATCCGGGTTTTTACACAGACAATTACATGTTGAATTCAATTACGGTGTTTAACCAAAAGAAAACAAAAATATTACATGTTTAATTCGTTGCTTCTCGAAGAATACCGATTTTTTTTTTTTTTTGGAAATTAATACCGAATGTTTTGGACGTTAGTAATACCCTTGTACAATTATAAAAAATAAAAATATGAAAATTTTTAAATAAAAAAAAAGTCAGAAATTTGAAACACGTATACTGAAAAAAAGCTTTTAGTATTTGATTCACTGAAAACTTAACTAACTTCGTAAAATTTGACAAGTTAACATTATCTTACGAAAACCAAAATACTATCTTAATTATTTTACGTTAGAATACTCTGTGACTCATGTTATTTCTCTCATTCTGCATCGAATTAGTGTCACACACGTAACTATTGCATTGTACAACTCGTTTTGTCAAAACGTATTCGAAAGGTCAGACTGAAGTTTGAACCAACTTTCTGTTTGGTAAAAATCATCATGATGAACTTGTGTTATGATCTCCGAATTGCTAAGGAAGAAAGGGTAGTATGATCAGAACATAATTATAAGGCAAGTCATGGTACTATATATTTCTATTTTGCTTGCCTAAGAAACAATGTTAATATGCATAATTTTCTACGTATACGTAACTTTGTATCCATGTAATCATGAGTTGACTTCAATTTTCTTTCTTGCGATGGCCGCGCATATACCATAATTCATGCAATCTGTAATCACACTGTCTCTTCACTCTCTCTTCTCCATGAAGTCATTGCATATATGTATCATATATTATATCATATATCATTAAATGATTTATTACCTTTTTTGCAATATTTTTCTTTCAAATTCTGAAACATGACTATTGAGTTATAGACTTACTGATACGCATCGCCATCCTAAGAATCATGGATTCACGTCGTTTTCAATTGCATTTATTGTGTCTTTTGGCTGCATGTTTTTCATAAGTTCATTAAAAAAAAAAAAAGAAATCTTCTTTAGTACAAATTAAGATATATACCCTATGGTCGTATATACAACAAATTATTAAAAAAAATTAAATTAGTCGACAATTATAGCTTTGTGTATACTAGTATACATGATATGCATGATGAATTTTCTTGAGGAATGGAAAGCGAATTTGCTTTACTGCATTATCTTTCTTTCTCTTGGTAGTTGTGCAAGCTTTATAGAAAGCAAATAGTGCCGTATATAAGTGTAATATATATATGTTCCAATCTAATAGTTATCTTTTTTTAACTATTTATAGTTATTTTTTTTTTAGCCGTTAGATCAAATAATTTACGATTATCATAATTTAGATAATTAGAAAAAAAATAATAAAAGTAAATATCCATTGTTTAATTTTATTCTCTCTCTAACTTTTATTATAAAAAACGTATGCTATGAATTTTAATTAAGTAAAATAATACTTATAAATAGATAAAATTAAAAATTTCTACTGAATTAGTGCCCAATATATATACAAATATAGATTCCTAATTCAATAGGTAGTTATCCATAGATTTTTCTTTTTTTAGCCATTATATCATTATCTAATAATTATCATAATTTAGATAATTAAAAAATAAAAATTTATTATTAAATACTTTTTATTATAAAAAACCATACATAATTAATTTTAATTCAACGAAATAATACCTATAAAGAAATAAAAAATATATATATCTACTTGTGTCCATATATATAAATATATACATATACCTACATGTATCATGGGTCCAAAGTCACAAAGTCGTGTTTTAAGTTTGCACGCTCAGAAAGAAAAAAAAGGTTAGGTATAATAAATTAAAGGCTAAGTATGTATATTATACTTAAAAACAATTATGATTTCACTTGGAATGTTCTCAATGATATATTTGATCGAGGAAGCAACATTGTCCACCATGCAAGATTAACCAATGGGCAATGGCAATTGATTATGCTGCCACTACTTTGTGATGGAAACTTCACGTGTGGTCCCACTTCATAGCAATATTATTATTAATAGTCTACCAAGACTTTTAAATGAAGGTTCGTTAGTATAACTTGCCTAAATACGGTTCCATATATCTATATTTAATATTGGACGTGCCTCCTATATTCATAACTTAACCATGATTATGACGAAGTTAGGTAAAACCACTGTTATAATATTATGTTATCTTTTTTTGATAACCTTGAGATTTTCGAAAGGTTGGGGAAAAAAAGAAAGAAAAAAGAAAAGAGTTAGCCATTATGAGTCTGATCTCAAAGTGCTTATCTAGACTATAAGATCTGCTTTAGTTTCACGGGTCAGTTACAAATGTATCCTTTGTAGTTTATTTAATTTTTTAAAAAAATTATTTACTCTCGTGTTCTTGAAAACTACATTACAAACATGAGGATTGTAACATAAGCTTGCAATTTAACATCTGAAAAAAAAAAAGTTTCAATCGATGAAAATCCATTATTTTCTTTTATTAATTTTGAATTGTTTGATAACAACTTTCTATTAATTTAAGAATTATTTCAAAATAGTTTTTGTTCAAAACAGGAATGGAATTTTCATCAATTAAAACATTTTACCTAAATAAATCAAATATTACAAAGCTGAAATTAGAATTTTATAATACGAAATATATTTGTAATTACCCCTAGTTTCATCTAATATATTATCCAATTAGTTTGAGCTATAAGATCGAATTAATTATTTTCAAAACTTAATATAAGGGATATAAACCTAAAGGAAACATGACATTCCCAACATGCATATAGTTAATAAGGCTTGAAGAAAAGCATTAATTCTGGGCAAGCTTGAGGCTCCAATAGATACAATTGGGTTGAAACTCTTGGCGCATAACCCTTTAAGATTGGAGGACATAGACCCTACGTACCGAAATTTGGACCATTACGAGCACTACTGTTTCTCCAAAATCACCTAAAAGTCCTGAGATTTGAAGGGACCCCGTATTTCTTGTATCAATTAGGTGAAAGATGATTGTTCAAAATCCGGACAGCACATTAAATAGCACTTAATGGACTAGTAGTTAGGCCCATTTGCAGGCACATTTTTGCGGGGTGATGGTCAGCTCTAATACTCTAGACTCTCAGTGGACCCCTAGCTATTGAGATTGTTTTTTTTGTTCCCCCCTCTGGAACCCCTATCGAGATTGCTTGTGTAGATTTATCATCCATTTGAGTCATTTTACTCGTGAATTCCTTGTCTTTAATTATGGCTCAATATTTTCACCCGATTATGTGAAGATTAATATTAAACAAAATTGCTTATTCTCTTATAAACATAGAGAAATTCGAAAAGAGTAACTCAATCCATTACAAACTCATTCTCATTCTCATATTGCTAGCTTGATGTATTCGCATGCACACACCAAATAGAACAATCCCCCTAATTTTAAAGAAGCATTACCGCCCTCCCTCCCCTAGTCCCTGCCCTGATCAATTCTGTTCATTAGATTCTTCATTGTGTCTTGACCATCTGTTCATTTTGTCTTGATCGTCACATTAGCATGGAGATCACAACCACTCCGAGGTCTCTCCACCACATTAGCCTAAAGAGAGGGGTCCACACAAAGAGTTGAGTCCATACCTTCGTCTAACACACATATATATATATATACTAGCTACGGCTACACATGCCTAAGGCACGTGACCTGTTTTTTTAAATTTCTTTTCTTTGATTTATATTGAAAATCTGTCAAATTATCTATATGGAAAATATCTATATGGTTATAAAATAAAATAATATATAAAAATTCCCATTTTTTAAATTTCTTTTTTTATTTATATGGAAAATCTTTAAAATCATCTATATAGAAGACATCTATATAGTTATAAAATAAATATATATATATATTAATTATAAGTAATGAAAAAATGACAACACATCATTTATCTTTTGGTATACTAACAACACATCCTTATTTGATAATTTTCTTTTAAAAAAAAAAAAGTATATCAGGGCAATAGTATGTGTTCCTTCCTAAACAAAATATGTGACAATTCTTCCATAATATAACTATAGAAATTGTTTAATAAAAAAAATACATGTGATAATAACATATATCATATGATTATGATGACATATTTATCCTTTTAAGAAAGAAAGAAAAAAAAAAGAATAAACCGTAGATAAAATTTACTGCACGATTAATTTTAAGCTAAAACGAAAATTACCAAAAATAAAAAATAAAAAAATTAAGCAAACAAGTAGGTCGAGAACAAGATAGAATCCCAAGGGACATTTGCGTTTCTATAGTAATTATATATATATATATATATATATATATATATATATATATAAGTTGTCAATCTAGTAGGTATATTTTTTTTTACCTATGTGTAGGTATTTTTTTTTAGCCATTGAATCACCATTTAATGATAATCTAACTGCTACAATAAGGTGCATGAAAAAATATATATCATTAATTCTATTTTTCTCTCTTACTTTTTATTATAAAAAATGTGCTTGATAAATTTTTATTGGTCAAATTGATATTTATGCATAGGTTAAAAAAAAATATACTTATGCCTATATCTATATATATATATATATATATATATATATATATATCTAATAGTTTTTTTTTAGTCGTTTAATTATTATCTAATGGCTACTATAATTTGAATATTTTAAAAAAATAAATACTCATTATTTAATATTTTTTTTCCTCACCTTTTACCCTAAAAAGACGTAAATAATAAATTTTAATTAAATAAAATAATAACTATAGATGTGGATAGGTAAAAATAAAATACATACTAGATTGGTATATATATATATATATTATAGGTAAATTTTCAATGAATATTTTTGTTTTTGCTCTATAGATGAGTAAATTTGACTAATTTGAAAATAAATCTATAATAATAAATTATCTCATTGATTATATTAATTTTTAATTCTTTTTTATTTATTTCCTTTTTGAAAATTTAATTTAAAGTTTAATTTTTTAATTACCTTTAATTTAAAATTATACGTAACTATATTTTCAATATTTCATAAAATTTCTTTTTTACTATACGGAAGGTGAAATCCAAAATAGCATAATTTTCATATTATGAATAAGTTGTTTTTTTAAATAATAAAAAATGAATAAAACAACTACATTGAAAGAAAATTTGTGCGTCTTTTGTTGTTTTTTTTTACTCCAACGAATAAGATAACTGAGAGTAATTTAGGATTATTAAGTATTTTTCATTAGTTTCATTTTCTTATAAAAAAAAAATAACAAACATTAACTAACTCAAATTACCCATCTTTTTTGTTTTAAATAACATTCTATATTTATATATGTATTAATGATAATATTTTTTTTAGTAAATCTAGTAATATTATTTTAGGTATTAGATTAAAATTCAACGATCTAAATTAGAGTACTTATTCATGGAGTAAAAACAAAAAATTCTATTAAAACATTACCTATTCAATAGAGTCATGTTTGAATGGAGATTTTATTTTTACTCCTTGGATAATACTTTGACTAAGTTGAAAATGACTTGCAATAATAAGCCATTCTTTTTTGCCTAAAACCATTTCATTCACTTTTCAAGAGAATCTTCTTTTCATTGAGGTAAGAATAAATCCTTGGAATGACTTTTTAAGCAAAACAATTTGCCTTTGAAATGGTTTTTTTAAGAAAAATGTTTTGATAAAAAAATATTGGTATATAAAACGTTTATATATGCGGGTTTTTTTTTTAGAATATATACAGTTAGTTTTGATATCATAAAAAAGAAGGAATGGGCTTTCAATGGAAAAATTCTGATAAAAACCTTTTTTTTTTTAGAATATATACATGGTTTTTTTTTAGGGGATATACGTGGTTTGTCTTTTGTTTTGAACGAATACACGCTCGTGGGTTTTTTCTTTCTTTGAGAAAAATCAATTTAGTTTTTTTTTTTTGAAAGGAAAATACACGTTAGTTTTGATATCATAAAAAAGAAGGAATGGGCTTTTTAGGGAAAAACTTTTAATATAGACCTTTTTTTTTTAGAATATATACACGGTTTTTTTTTAGGGGATATACACGGTAAGTTTTTTTTTTTTTTTTTTTTTTTGGGGCAGTGAATACACGGTTAGTTTTGATACCATAATAAAGAAGGAATGAGCTTTTCATGGAAAAACTTTTGGTAAAAACTTTTTTTTAGAATATATACACAGTTTTTTTTTAGGGTATATACACGGTTTTTTTTTTTTTTAACAAATACACGATAGTTTTTTGTTTTATTTATTTTTTTTGAGTGCAAAATACACGTTAGTTCTGATAATCATAAAAAAAAAAAAGAAGGAATTGGCTTTTTTCGGAAAAATTTTTGATAAAAACTTTTTTTATGACAATATATACACAGTTATTTTATTTATTTTTTGGGGGATATTCACGGCTAGTTTTTTTTTTTTAATTGAGTGAATACACGGTTAGTGTGGATTAGTCGAAAATAAAAAATATATATAAAGGTAGTTAAATATGTAATACGTGAAATTAAAGAAAATTAGTTAAATGAGTTAATATAGGGGGAAAAAGGCATACGTGTATGAATAAAATATTAAAAAAGAAAGAAAAATAAACTTGTATATAGTTGGTAATAATAATGACGAGAAGTAAGGAATGAAAAGCAATGAGCAGTAGCGGAGCTACCTTAAGGAAAGGGGTGACAGATGCCCCTAGATTTTTTCCAAAAAGTCAATTTACACAGTAATAGTATTTATATATTAAATCAATTTATTCATAATTTTTCTCACTATACATATCATATTATATATATATATATGGCAACCAACGTAGTTTGTATTTTTTTTTTACCTATTCATAGTTATTATTTTGTCCAATTGAAATTCTTCACTCGTATCTTTTCTCGGTAAAATATAGAAAAAAAAAAGCATTAAATAATGAGTACTTATTTTTAGTATTTTTTTTTAATTATTTAAATTATAGTAAGTGTTAGATAATTATCTAACAGTTAAAAAAATACTTATGGATAGGTAAAAAAAAAATAACTATTGGATTAAGAATCATATATACAAATATATTAAGTATATTTGAAACCTTATTAAATTTAAACCATTTTTCTTCAAAATAAGAGTGAGATTCGTGTATATTTATACTCAGATATGTTGGGAAAAAAATGTCTTCTGTTTAACCAGTATATTTAGTTATAATTTATAATATTTTGTTTGTAATATACATATATTAGACAAAAAAAAATAACAAGCTTGTAAATATTATATTATTTTTGTTTTCTTCTCTTAATTTGTAAATTTTATAAATATGTGAGTTTTTTTATCTCTAATTTAGAAAGCATTTCCTTTTTAAAAAAAAAGTAGAAAGCATTTTAAATAAATATTGCACTCGTTATTCAATACATGAGAAATAATGCTAATATAACATCAACTAGTGTCAGAATCAATTTCGCATATATTTTCTTATAAATACGAAATTTAGAAAGATAATTTTAGATTATAATCTAGATATTTAAGATTAAATTTGAAAAATATGTAAGCAAATTAATCTTTATTGAATATTTATTTAAGCTAGTTTAAAATTGTAATTTCTATGTTCCTCCTGCTCCTGAAATAAATTTCTGCTCAGCCACTGAGAACGAGAATAAAAATATAGGAATTAATAGAGGAAATGAAATGGGAATGAAAAAAAAAAAGTTCAATTTATACGTCACAAATAGGTTACGAATTTTTTTTGTCATAAATATCTATCTATATTTATATATGTATTAGTTATATTTTTTTTAATAAAATTAGTAATATTATTATAACCATTTGATCAAAATTTAATAGTCCAAATTACCAAAGTAAAAACAAAAATCTTCATTGAAAGATCACCTTATATGTATATATAATTCATCTTTAATTTTTTTTCCCCCTCTTAAGGGAAATATATGAGTTTGTGCGTCACATAGGAACATTTGGCTTGTGCTTCTACTTAGGGTTTCATCTCTTAATATTAATTTATTGCACAAATCCCTCATAAACCTGTATTCATTCCTATGTCTGACTAGTTAGTATAAACTTTGCAACATCATATTTGACTCTCAATTGTAATGTCATTCCATTGTAACCTAATCATATTCTACTATTTAATAGCATAAATTTTATGTGTGAATTGATGTATTAAGAAAAATATTATAAAATATTAATAATGTTTAATTAATACTATAATAATATACTAATTTATTATTAAATAATAATAATTAATAAAGTAAATCTCGCATTGACTTCAAAACTATAAAATTAATTAATAAGGTACTAACATTTTATAGGATATTAGGCACATACGGTGGCCTATAATATTATTTGCCCAAGTATTGCTTGTATATTAATCACTTAACAATATATAATTGGATAAAATATGCTGTGACACGTTTTCCTTTGTGATATGGTTTAGTCCTCCATCGTACCAGGATTGTTTGAATTTACTGACATAATAAAATACCAATCAGTCGTTTTCAAAAAAAAAAAAAAAAAAGAGAAAGAGAGAAAAGAGAGAGAAAAAAAATCAATTTATTCCCAAAATATGGAATGGAAACGATACTTTTGTCCATAGTTAATTTGAATATCGAAATGACAAATGTAATGGTTGGCTTATGGGTCACATCTCGTGATTTTGTATAGTTAATTTTGGGATTAGGAATTGGCCTGCTTTATTTTATTTTCAACATTGATTATAGACATTGGCTAGCGAATGATGTCGATGACCACTAATTCACCTTTTTGAAGCGAATCCACTATCTTGTGATCTAGGGATCCTTCCGGCCTTCCTTAATATTTCTAAGAGTAGCTACTTATCCTTTTTAACTTTTTGTGTGTTGGTCAACATAATTCAAACAATAATTACGGAAACTATTTTTGTTTTCACAACCTCAAACCAGGTTGGTCCCACAAATCTACGATCTAAGAAGCAAGCAGCATAGATGATCAAAATTCAAAACTATAGTAATTTTTTTAATTATAAAAAATCCCCTAATTATGTTTTTCCCCTAATAAAAAGCTTTTTATTTGAAAATTTTCAATGACAGCCTTAAATGAAAAAAAAAATTAATATAATTGTTCACATATGTTTAATATTCAAAAAACAAGTATATTTATTTTAAATGTTTCATTTCCACATATGTTTAATACTTTTACTAATTAATAACTGCCAAGTCTAATATTCGAGTAACGATATAAGGTCAAACAGTAATAGAGTACAATTTTTTTAAGGTGGGATAGAGAGACTATATTTTACTCTCTTTAGTTTTACTATTTAATATTTTTATTGTATTATAATTTATTATATTATTAAAATATAAAAATAAGTAAGAAATCTTCGTATGCAATAGTAAAATTAGAAGAGCGAAAAAAAAAAAAGAAAAGTGTATTTAAAATTCTCCTTTATAATATTCCATGTATTACGATTTATGAATTATTATGAAAGTAATATTTTATTGATGTCTAAACAAATGTGCCATGAATACTATAATCTGTTGGGGAACCCACATCTCTGGAACAGAACTGTCATTTCGTCACCATCTTCTTTCGGCTCTGTCTTTTTTGAAACGTTATTTCTAGGTCCTACATTTCAATACATCGATTGTCATTAGGGAAAAAAAAAGAAAAAAAAAATTTCCGAGTTTATTTTTCTGAAGAATGATAAAGGAATCAATTCAAGACCATGAGACAATACTTTAGAGGGGGAAAAAAACTGATACAATTTAAAATACACTTAAAATAATCACGGCAGTAGAGGTATTGAACTCTGGTGATCAGTATCAATGAGAATGAATAGACCAAAATCCAGCTCTTATAGATGCTCTTTTGATCATTTTATCGATCGACCTAACCGGATATATAGATTATAACTTCTCCCTCATAATAAATTTAACACATATTTGTACCTTTCTTTAACTTTTTTTTTTAATAACGTAGTTAAACAAATGTTGTTGTTATATCGTTCCAAACACAGGAATTGAGTATAGGTCACTTGTTAAAGGCTAATAAAAAGGACGATAAAATGCACTTTTCAATATTAATTATTAATTTATTAGCTGTACATGTTTTGCATGTTGCGTTCCATTCAACAAAATTAAAAAAGAAAGTTTCTCTTTGTCATCGTTTGGGGACCTTGAATTATATTATTTTAGAAAGATACAGATTAACTATGTAATAAATAAATTGTATGCATAAAATACCCTATACTCTTGCAGTAAACAGTTTTTTTTTCAACTGCAATTATTATAATTATCTTTCGTCCTGTATGGTGTCGTAAATATTGGATAATAAAGTTTTAACAAAAAAAAAAGGGATAATAAAGGAAGCTAAATGCTGTTTTCTTGTCAGTTCTCGTAACAAATATTTTGGTTATGAGTTGCAGACAGCAGTGTTTTTGGTGTTGGCCATTTCAGGCTCGTATTATTCTTATACTACTGTTTCACTCTTTATTCCGAAGGGACATGTTTGTCTCTGTTAGAGGTTTTTTTTTTTTAAATAAAAAAAGAAAGAAAGAAAGGTATTGAGACACCGTTGAAAAACTGGTCGCACTATAGTAAGCAGTGCGGTTTTTTCACTAATGTAGTTAGGTGCGGTTTATAAATCTTCAAACTACAGGTAAGGTGTACAGTTAATTTGGAGAAAAAAAATTTTGTGACATTGTGATTGAAACCCCATGCATATAATACTTTAAACTGAATTTTTGATTTATATTTTTTAATTTCATAGATTATATGTTTATTTAGCATGTAATTGTTTTCCCTTATGAAATATTCATTAGAAGTACTAAATCAATGATAAAATTTCAATCAGTTAAATTTGTCAGATTTAGGGCTTAATATGCCAATCTGAAGTCTAAATCCCATTAGAATCACACCAAGCAGCAAATGTAAATGCCATTTGATTTGGTTTCTTCTAATAACTTTAAACTACATGGTTTTAGAATATGCATAAATTATAATAAATAAGAGGAAAGATCGGCCAAAATTGCACTGCTACAACCTTTAGAATTTTATTTTTATTTTTATTTTTTATTTTAGAAATTTAAAATAATGATTTGTTTCATAAATAAAACAATTTGTTTATCCTTTACGGAAAAAAACGATCATTTTGTTTGGATCAGTGGAGAAACATAATTAAGTTTGATGAAGATTTCGTTACATGAGTTTGAGTCTTGCAAGGCACAAGTTGTCTAATTTACATGGGGGACAATTAAACAATTAGATGATTAGTGACGAATTTTTTCCAATAAGTTATATCATTGGGGTCATATCACAATATTAATTTTTTTTCGGGTTAAAAAAAGAACACACAAAACATCATAATAACAGCTCGTTATAACCCATTAACCAATTCTTTTTATGTTTAGTTTTTCTGAAAACAAATATCAATGAAAGAAAATATAATTGTTCAGGTTCTTAACTGAAAAAAAAAAAAAGCATAATAAGCTTAAAACCTTTTGTTTTAAAGGGCTTAAAACAACTTATTTGAAAGAGTTGGATATGGTACAAGCTAAAAAAAAGTTTACAAAAGCTAACATGCATACTAAATTGACGGGAACACAATTAGATTATTGTGAAATCTAGCTAGATTGACGATTACTGTAGTCTAGAACATTGTGTTTTTTTTTTTTCGGAATTATATTATAAAAGTAAAAGGGTTATTAGTGTACTAAAATCTTATAGCTTAAAAAGAAGGAAAATATACAATAAAATTGTAATTAGGACTTTGGATTGAAGTAATTAAACAATTGTTCAGATCATGATGCGTTTTGCTAACAACATATTCCTAATAAAAAGCGGTACTGCCAATAGTTACGTCTGATGTAGCTATTAGTTTTTATCATTTAATTCACACAAAGCCCACAAAAATAGACGACTCAAATGTGTCAATTGTGACTGAAGCTAGCACTTTTCCCCTAGAAAATAAATAGTTTTCAATTTCGATCAGGGTTTTGCTAATATCAAGTTTATTGATTAGTGAGTGTGAATCGAGCAACGTTAAGGATGACTTTGATTGGATAGATATATTGTCATTAATTGTGTACATGAACCAAACTTTATAAATTATAAGAAAAACACTAAATACACTTTTTTTTTCACCTTCTTTTATGCTCTAGTGTTACTGTTTGGACGTGAATTTTATTATTTAATTTAATATTTTAATAATACAATAAATTATAATAAAATTTACGTATTAAACAATAAAATATAAAAAAAATATTACTAACATTCCGCAAATTATAATGGTCATCGACAAATATGACAATCTTTCGATTTTTTTAAAAATGCGTCATTTCATTTAATAGATTCAATCGGTACATACAAAGAGTATATTTTGTCGAATCATGACAAATAGAAGTAAAAACTTGAGATTAAACAACCATAATCATCAATACTTCAATGTTAGAGAACCTGTCCAGATATCCATGAATTTATTATTGCATGTAATTTCACTGGCTTCATAATTCAGTTTATTAATGCATAGTCAGTAAGATTTAAGTAAGTGAACCAAAGAAATGAAGACTGCTCACCCCTTACAACTGTAGCTTTGATCTCTGTCAAACATTAGACAACTAATTAATTACTCACATAAATTCGGCCTATGACGATCTTAATTCTTACACTGTTTGATCTTCAACTTAGTTTTCTTCCACTTAGAACGAGAATCAAATGTACCAATTGTGTAATTCTAATTAATTACTTTTCAAACCAAATATATATTATAATATGTGTAGGGATATATAGAGGTTCCTAGTTCATGTATCATCTAGGTCGTTAACCATGTGGTCCCACAGTCAAACACTTGAGAAACCTTCTGCCACTTCTAGTGGACGTACATGGCCCCATGATTAGATGGTAGTCATCAACAGCTTCACTGACTAGGCTCAACAAACATTATCATCCCTCTGTATACCACCACCTAAAAAAAACTCAAATTTATACTCCGAGTTTTCGAAAAAGCAATAACTTCAATTTTATTAAAAAAAAATAATTTTCCCCAAAGATTATTATTTAAAAAAAAAAAGGTTTCTTCTGCTATTACTTTGTCTTCAGTTAGCAATTTCCTCTATTCTTTTTCTTTCTTTCCCGCGCTTTAAAACCCTACTTTTATTTATTTATTTACTTATTTTCCTCTCTTAACCCTGGCTCGAATCTGATATAGTCAAAGTTTTGTGCTCTGCTTTTTCCCATTAAAATCACTATCTTTCTTTCTAAATCCTCTTTCAGTTTAATTCTTCTTCTTCTTCATCTTCTCCACACAAAGACTCTTCTTTACCAAAAACCCATCTAAATTTTTTTTTCTTTTTCATTTATGCCCCAAAACAGGTCTTAAATCTAAGTATTATTTTCAATTATTTTGATTAGATTATATCATTATGGATACGGTGAGACCGAAATCTGCCCTGACCAGCAAGAGCAAACTGGCTCGGACCTTCCAGAAAGTGATCAACCTCCGAACCGCGACCCGAATCTCCTCCAACAATGGCATTTGCTTGCTCACGCCACAAGGTTGCAGGGTCAAGGAGCATGAAGACGACGACGTTTTCGACAAGTCAAAGCACTTCGACAAGGTCAGTGAAGACGTCAGAGCTCGAAACAGAGCAGTCATGGAAGCTCTGGTGGCCAAGCTCTTTGCTGGAATAACCTCCATTAAAGCAGCTTACGCGGAGCTCCAAATGGCCCAGAACCCCTACAATGGCGAAGCCATTCAGGGCGCTGACCTGGCCGTGGTCCATGAGCTCAAAGCCATTTCAGAGCTCAAACGAAGCTTTCTGAAGAAAGAGCTTGATCTCTCACCACAAGTCACCATAATGCTCGCTGAGATTCAAGAGCAACAGGGCTTAATGAAGACTTACGAAATCACCATTAAAAAGCTCGAGGCCGAGGTCGATCGGAAGGACTCCGATATCTCTGAGCTCAGAAAAAAGCTTGAGGAGTCTGTTTCGATGAACAAGTCCATGGAGAAGAAGCTCAACTCAAGTGGGTCGCTCTCTGTTTTCGACAATCTCCGGGGTTCGGGTCTGAACCCGACCCATTTCACTGAGTTCCTCAACCACGTGACTCTCAGATCGGTACGGAACTTCGTCAAGGTTTTGGTCCGGGAAATGGAATCGGCAAACTGGGATCTCGACGCCGCCGTGAGAGTCATAGAGCCCGAAGCTGTGTTCTCGAAACAGAGCCACAGGTGCTTCGCTTTCGAGTCCTTCGTATGCAAAACCATGCTCGAAGGGTTTAACCATCCCGGCTTCAGCATTCCCGGCGGAGAGTCGCCGCCTCCCACTGGCGCTGGTGAGGGTTTCTTCGACCAGTTTAAGAAGCTGAAATCGGTGAGCCCGAAACACCTCTTCACTCAGAACCCGAACTCGTCATTCGGGAAATTCTTGAGGACAAAGTACCTCCAGCTGGTCCACGCGAAAATGGAGTGTTCGTTTTTCGGAAACTTGAACCAGAGGAAGATGGTGACGTCATGCGGGTACCCGGAGACGCCATTTTTCGCGGCGTTCGCTGAGATGGCGAAGCGGGTATGGCTTCTCCACTCTCTGGCTTTCTCGTTCGGAGAAGATGATGTCACAGTTTTCCAGGTGAGGAAGGACTCGAGATTCTCAGAGGTTTACATGGAGTGTGTCACCCAAGAAGTGCTCTTCTCCTCCGGCGAGATCGACCCGAATCCCGATTGGGAGCTCCGAGTGAATTTCACGGTCGTTCCGGGGTTCAAGATCGGAAAAACGGTGTTTCAGAGCCAGGTTTATTTATCTCCGGTGGCTTCTCCGGCGAGTCGTCGCTGATTTTCCTTTTTTGCCCTTCATGGTGAATGAAAGAAAGAAGCTTTGTTTCGGTTGTCCACGCGCTTTTTGCACGCTCCGGTGAAGATACGTGTGGGCCGTTGGATGAAGAGCGGGGTTTGAGATTGGACGGTGATGATGATAGTTGACGATAGGGAATTGTATTTAGCGCGGTCGACTATCAGATGGTGGCGCGGGTAACAGCTCCTTCATAATTGGGGGAGTTAGGCGGCGCGTGGGTGCACGGGCTTGATCTGCGTAGGAATTTGGTTTCCCGGGTGGCGTAGTAACTGTTTCGGTTGAGTAATAGGGCCATATGGGCTCACATGGTGACGTGGCATAAGGAGGGAATGATATCGTGGATTATATTAAATCATAGTAATGGTGGAGGAGAGAGATGGGCCGTGGGACTAGGCTCTTCATTCTGCCTTTCTTTTTAGGATAGTGGAAATGGTGGGGAGGGATAGAAACGATATTAATCATTAATGTAAGGTTTTTGTTTAATTGTCTAGTTATAAAAATATGAATGAACAAGGAAAAGGTGTAAAAGAAAAAAAAAACAGAGTACTTTCATATCTTATTTCTTTCTACGTATGGTGACATTTATCTTATTCTCGAAAGAAGTTCAATTAAATAGAAGTTCAACCCCAAATTTAAAATTGATACAAAGAGTCCCTACCAAAAAAAAGAAAGAAAAAGAAAATATTGATACATAGAAAATGTCACATTCTAATAAAAATGAATTCATATTATTAAAAGTGTATGGCACACATATATTAAAATGTAGTGTTGAACTAATTCCTCAATGGAATATCTCTCGGCGTTATGTTTGAGCTTGTGTTTCGTCTATCAACCACGAATCAGTATTAACTGGAGTTGGGCCAACAGTGAACGCTGTGGGCATAGTTCACGAGGTCGTGAAGCACAAGATGACACGGTACCCTGAACCCCACAGGCCTCAGTTTTAACCTTTAGTTAGTGCTTGTGAGTCATGGCGACAATTACCGATATGATCAGTACAACTGACAAATGTTATAAAGGCTTCCCTACCCTCGTAAGTTGTAAACATAATGGCCTTTACTTGCACAGAATTCAAATATGACATCTAACAAGGTATTTTCCTAAAATTCAGATCATATTCAACTCTATGCAACTAAATTGGTAAATTTTAAAATTTTTTGTCCTCGGAAAATTTTACCTTTTAGAGACTTTTAGAGTATGCTATATTACTAAGTTTACCAATTTTCGTACCTGAAACGTCCACCAATTGATGTAAGTGATCCTTTAAGAAAACCAATCTGAATTGTTATCATACCACGTAAGTAATTAGTTGATAATTTTGATACAAAAGTAAGTTTTTTTTTACCAAACTAAACCCCAATTTATTGCATTTTCTGAGAAAACGAGACAAGCTTCCATGCTTGTCTTTGAATAATGAACAATCAATCAAGCAAAATAGACCATGCCAGATATTGGTTGTCGGTTGCAGAGAAGAATTAAATGTAGGGTCTTAACTTTGAGAGAGAGAGAGAGAGAGAGAGATATGAAAATTGGTACTTGGGCTCTGATGAGGCTGCAAGCATCGTAGAAACCAAAACTGTTAAGCTGCTTTGACACTTTCTAATGTAAAGGAGGGTTTCAATAGGCACAGTCGGTTGTTTGTTTGTAGCTGTCCCAAATGTCCCATTCTCCCAACTTCTCATATTTCCTCCCCCATCTTCTGTCTGGCCCATATAATATTCACATAAAATAAGAAGATGGCTATTAAAATTTCATTCTGATCAAATTTGTGCGCCAGTTGATTATGATGTTTATAAGCCTATTAGATATTGAATAGATGTTCTTTTCACGATAAGCCTCCAAATCCCAACTGAAACTTCTATTGGTCTCACGTAAGTCTCCAAAATATATTCTATCTCAAAAACAAAGAAACAAAGGTCTCCAAAATATATGATTCTTATCCTAATACCCAGCCGGAAAAAAAAAAAAAAAAAAAGAAAAAAGAAAGAAAACGGAATCTAAAAAGTGTCACTTACACAAACGAAAAAAAGACAATAGTCTCACCAAGAAATTTTGTGACCTTATAACTCTCTTAATATAAGGTGTTAAACGCGAGTTATGTTTTTAGTATTCTTTTTTTCAACTTTTTGTATACATCTCCAGAAGCATATGCAAAAATATGAGATTATTATGAATTTTATAAATTAACTTCACATCTCTACTAACATAGAGTGGTGATACTATGTATAAATATCCATAAAATATTATTTAACGATTTTATTATTTAACTGAGATTACTAATTTATTTAACATTTATTGATCGAGATTTAATTGTGTGACTACTCGAGTCCTTATTGGACCCAACACCTGCTAGAGTAGTCGGTATAGTCTCCTTGACAAACTGACAACTATCGTCAAGTTAAATACCATATGCAATTTTATTTTATTGTTTTGCGTCCTTAAGCTCCTTTTGCACATTTGGACAGGAAATATACCTGAACGGTAGTGTTTTGGGGTAAAATGACTTTTCAAGAATACTTTATTGAATAATTTTTTACGACTAACGACTATTACAATAAGCAGCGGATAGTCACTACATTTAGTTACTGATAGTCGTGAAAAGGTCATATATTTGTAGTCATAAATATTGTGCATTCCTTATAAGTCATGTAAGAAAATATTAATAGAAAATTTATTTTTGCCCCAAGTTACTCCTGGCAGACTAATTATTTAACCAAATTTTGGCCTAAAACTTGAGTCTCACCGAGTTCAAAAATTTAGGATTAAGGAGATAATTATCATTTTTTTAAATGTTAAACTAAATTTACCACTACTATTAGATTCTACCATTTTTGGGAAAAAATTAGTCAAAAATTTGTCAAGAATCCGTAGGAATCTATCAAGAATCTGTCAAAATTACTATTGACGTTAAGAATCTATCAAAAATCTGTTAAGATTGTCAAAAATTTGTCAAGAATTTATTAAGAAGTAGGTTTTTCGTTCAACCAGTCCCTCTGGTTCATCACCCCAACATGGCTTTCCTTCGACCGAATTGAGTTTTAGGATCTCCTCCACTTCAGCTTTTGGTTCATCTGATCCCTTTAGTTCATCACCCCAAAATGGTATTCCTACGATTGAGCCGAGTATTGGCACTTTCTCTGTTTCAGCTTTTGTACCATATTCTTGATATTAGATTGATTGCTGATTAGTTTGATTGACTGATTGATTAAAATCATTAATTTGTTTCTATATATAATTTGTTACCTTAAGTTGTATTATAAAATCTGATCTGATTAGTTAGTCTCTTAATCAGCTCCGTAATTCTAGGATTCGAATCAGATCTGTCCTTATCTTCTCACTGTAAGCTCTCTTATATATTCTGATGTATATTATTCAGAAAATTATTAGAAAAGAAGCCCTTTTTACCTGTACGGTTTCATGGTATCAGAGCTTTATTGATCCATAACCTATGCCTCAAAAATAAAAAAGTCAGTCGAAAAAAAAAAAATGTCGGACGTTTCAATTGAAGAAACCTCCACAAATACCTATCCATTGAAAACAACCACCATCCCTCCTATAGCCAACGAAACTCTTCACTTTAGATCACCACTCACAAGCTTAGTGGCAAAAATTATCTCTAGTGGTCATAATATGTTAATATGTTTTTTCGTGAAAAAGGAAAGTTTGGCTATCTCACTAAATCTATTTCACAGCCAAACACTACAGATAATTCTTTTTCAACCCAGAAGACTGAGAATGCCATGATCATGGCTTGGTTGGTCAATACCATGGATATAGATATAGGTCGAATGTATCTGTTTCTACCGACTGCCAAAGCCATCTATGATTCTGTTGCTGAAACCTATTCTAATGTAGGAAATTCAGCACAATTGTTCAAAATAAAAATTCGAATCCGAGGCGTACAACAAGGGGATTCTAATGTAACCAAGTATTTTAGTACTCTGAAAGGGCTCTAGCAAAAGCTTGTTCAATATTGTGAAACTAAATGGGAATGTTCGGATGATGGCACTAAATACACCCAGATGCTGGAGAAGGAACGATTTTTCAAATTTCTCTATAGCCTCAATAAGGAACTAGATGAAGTCAGGGGGAGAATGCTTGGAAATGAACTGCTTCCCTTTATCCATGAAGTATTTATTGCTGTTCGAAGGGAAGAGAGTCAGAAATTGGTGATGATGGGAAGTCAATCATCTGTTCATACTGTGATGCCTAAGATTCTCACATACATAATAAGCCAATAATAAACTTATTCATATTGCATAATAGACTTATCAAGCAACTAGTATCACTTTCATGGTAAATTACTCATTCTGATTGTTAAATGATCTGTATTATTATACTAATATTTGTGGAAGGGCTCCTATGCAGTGTAAAGGCTCAATACCCTCAGAGAGAGAGAGCTTGGTGTGTGAAAGGGACAAAGAATACATTTATGAATAGTAATACTATACGAACATGCATT
>JXTB01000001.1:2222226-2329881 GCA_002914805.1 Parasponia andersonii | reverse complement strand
TGTATTTATATTGTCTGACAAGTATTGATGAATAGGGTGTGGTGGGCCAGCGCCCAAATATATGATATGGTTCCTTCGGGAACACTTTGGTCCTCTCGGGGACATTATGGTTCCTACGAGAACACTTTGACGGTGGTATAGGGTGGACCTCTGATGTACACAGAGGGGATTTTCTGGGGCTCAAGACCTCCATATAGCTCATGATATATTATACGTCCTCTGAGTGGCTCAGTATGCAATTCACGGTCTTCTCAGGCAATACAATATACACAGGGATCCCAACCATATGACCATTTGTTTCATGTTATATGTACTTCGCATCTGCATACGTTACTTACTGAGTTTTATACTCATTAATATTCTTACATTGCAGAAGGTACGGATGATATGTGAGTTAGAGGAAGAGCGCTGACTTTCTGACCACGGCTTGTGTATATGAGCATTTTAACGCTGTGGTTTTTTGATAGACGATTTTGTACCTATTTTGTGTGTGTACATTATATAACTTTCATGAGAGGCCCACTTACTGAGGGTGTATATATGTATACATTAAAGTATGTATAATTATGAGTGGAAATTTTCTTTTTCCTTCTAAAAAGTTTTAATTTTTCCCGATTTTATCAGTTCTAAGTCGAGTAACGTCTCTCGATTTCACTAAATATTTATATAAATACCCTTATGTGTGTGGGATCGGGGGGTGTTACACATACTATAGAGTCTTCTGCTCTATCTTCTACTCCCGTTGCTGCTATTCTTGATAATCAAACCCTCTCTACAATAACAAAAAATTTCAAGAGGCCTGATGATCGATCCAACACTAGAGTGTAGTGTGACTATTGTAATAAGCCACGTCACACTCGTGAGACATGCTGGAAGATTCATGGCAAACTTGCCTATCTCAAGAACACAAGAAATTTAAATAAGAGCACTAATAACCGTGCTTTCCATGCTGCTGGAGATGGATAACAATCCACCAATTAGAGTGGTAATACCTCTAGGCCTTTTACTAGAGAACAATAGGATCTTTTACACAAATTTATGGGACAGCAACAAAATACTCCTAATTCCATTCCATCTTGCTCCTTAGCCTATCAACGTAAAACAATTTTAGCCTTAAGTGTCAATACTCAAAACTCTGTTCCGTGGATTATTGTTTCCAGAACTTCTGATCATATGACTAGTATTTCTAATTTTTTTACATCTTATCATCCATATTCTAGTAAACCAAAAATCAAAATTATAGATGGATCGCTATCTTCCATTGCAGGGAAAGGTTCAATTCCAATATCAAAAAATTTAACCTTAAATTCTGTCTTTCATCTTCCAAACCTTACATGCAATCTATTATCTATCAGTAAATTTACCACAAATTATAATTGTGTGGCTAAATTTTCTTCAATGCATTGTGAATTTTAGGACTTGGTCTCGAGAAAGAGGATTGGTAATGCTAGGGCTGTGGATGGACTCTACTATTTCGAAGATCAACATTTTCTAGAAAGACAAGTTCAAATAGTTAATAAAGCCTCTTCTTTGGCTATAAAGAATGATATTATGTTATGGCATTTTAGACTAGGACATCCTAGTTTCCCATATATACAAAATTTATTTCCTATGTTATTTAAGAATAAAAGTCCTTTATTTCATTGTGATATTTGTGAGCTTGCCAAACACTCAAGGTTCCATTTTCATTCTAAAATTTATGAAAAATATGCTCCTTTGTTCTTGTGCATAGTGATACTTGAGGTCCATCGCATATAACTAGTCTTTCTGGCACAAAGTAGTTAATTACATTTATTAATGACCATACTTGTATTTATTGGGTTTAGTACTAAAAGAAGAATATGAAGTTGCTTAAGTTTTTCAAAATTTCTATACTATAATACAAATTCAATTTGGCAAACCTATTAGAATCCTAAGAACATACAATGGCAACTAGTATTCATCAGGAATCTTAGGAAATTTTCTCAATGAAAAGGGCATTATTCATCATTCTTTATGTGTTGATTCTCCTCAGTAAAATGGTCTAACAGAAAAAAAAAATCGTCATCTTCTAGAAGCCGCTCGTTCATTAATTACAAATGAGGTTCTTAAACAATATTGGGGTGAGGCAGTCTTAACAGCTTCTTATTTAATAAATAGAATGCTATCTCGTGTCTTACAATTCAAAACCCCTATAAATACTTTGACTAAAATTTTTCTACATATAAAATTATTTACATCATTACCATTAAAAATCTTTGGGTGTGTAGCATTTGTCCATATATATAGCCAACACCATAGCAAACTAGATCCAAAAGCCACTAAATACATTTTTATGGGATATTCTCCAACTCAAAAGGGATATAAGTGTTTTGATCCCGTGTTTAGAAATATGTTTGTTTCTTTTGATGTTACATTTCATGAAAATAGTTCCTTTTATCCCTGTACTTCTTTTTAGGAGGAGAATTTAGTAGAATAGTATATCTGGGAGTCTTTTCCAACCCCAAATGTGCCAAACATTGGTTCACCTTTATCCTCTCTAAGTATATCAATAACTGTGCCAAACTCAACACCTCTGCCAAACTCTAAGTCTCAACTAAAAGTGCCAAATGTGTCAAGCTCCAGGGGATCACACTTATCGTCTCCTTTAAAACCAACTACCCATCGGCCATTAACATCGCCAAGCAAGGAAAAACAGGGAGAGGTTCATAACCCTGAGCTACTGTCTATTCTAGAAGACCACATAAACAAAAAAAAGTAATAGACATCTACCAACTACCGATGCAGAGCATTGAACCTAAACTCAAGGCTATAGAAATGGAATTTATAGGTAATCTTAATACTATTGATGAACAAGATAAACTTATTTCTCTTAGAAAAGGCATTTGTTCTTGTACTTTGCATCCTATTTCTAAATTGGTGTCATATCATCGACTCTCACCATCCTATAAGGTGTTTACCTCTAATCTATCCAATATAGAACTTCTAAAAATTGTGCATGAAGCTTTTAAAATTCTAGAATAGTGAAATGCAATAATGGAGGAAATGAAAGCTCTTGAAAAAAATGGGACATGGGAACTAACCAAATTACCAAGGGGGAAAATACTAGTGGGATGTAGATGGATGTTTACAGTTAAATATAAAGAAGATAGAATAGTTAAAAGATACAAAGCCTGCCTAGTAGCAAAAAGATATACTCAAACATATGGAATTGTTTATCAGGAGATATCTAACCCAATAGCTAAGATGAATACTATACGAGTCTTATTATCACTTTCTATTAATCTAGAATGGTCACTATATCAAATGGATGTTAAGAACATGTTTCTCAATAGGAAATTAGAAGAGGACATGTATATGCAATTACCATTTGGTTTTGAAGAATCTTATGAGGAGAAGAAGATATGTAGATTAAGGAGATCACTATATGGCTTGAAATAATCACCCAGAGCATAGTTCGACCAATTTTCAAAGTTTATAAGGAAAGCTGGGTATACTCAAAGTCAAGCTGACCATACAATGTTCTTTAAACACGGAAAAAAATGTAAGATTATCATCTTAATTGTCTATGTTGACGATATTATTCTTATAGGGAATGAAGAAGTAGAAATATTCTTGTTAAAGGAGGTCCTTCGTCAAGAATTTGAAATTAAGGATCTTGGCCCATTACGATATTTTCTAGGCATGGAAATTGCTCGATCCAGTAAAGGAATTGTAGTATTTCAAAGAAAATATAGACTAGACTTGCTAAAGGAAGTTGGAATGCTCTCTTGTAAACCTGGTGATGTTCCCATTAGTGCAAACTATAGACTTGGGGCGTGTGATGAAAGTAGAAGTGTGAATAAAGAAGGGTACCAAAAATTTGTTAGTAAATTAATATATCTGTTTCATACACGACTTGATATTGCCTTCTCAGTTAGTGTGGTAAGTCAACACATGCATTCGCCTAAAGAAGAACATATAGAAGCAGTGTATAAGATTTTAAGATATTTAAAGAGAACTCTAGGAAGAGGTCTTATCTTTAAGAAATGACAACGGTTAATAATTGAAGCTTCTTCCTATGCATATTGGACTAGTTTAATAACCGATAGAAGATCAACTTCTGCTCTTTGTACATTTATAGGTGAAAACCTTGTCACTTAGAGAAGTAAGAAATAATCTGTTGTAGCTCGCAGCAGTGCTGAGGCAGAGTTTCAGGCAAGAGCTCAATATATGTGTATAATAATGTGGCTAAAAAAGATTGTTGATGAACTAAAAGTAAGTATCAAGGTACCTATGAAACTATGCAGTGACAGTAAGTCAGCTATAAGTATTGCTCATAATCTGGTGCAATATAATCGAATAAAACATGTTGAAATCGATCGATACTTTATCAAGGAGAAATTAGAGAATGGACAAATTTGTATCTCTTTTGTCCAGTCAAAGGAACAACTAGTTGATATCTTTACAAAAGGCTACAGAAGATTTTTTTTGAAGAATTAACTTGCAAGCTGGGCTTAATGGATATATACGCACCAATTTTAGGGGGAGTATAGGATATTCTTGATATTAGATTGATTGATTAGCTTGTCTGGACTTTTTAGGGATTTATATTGAGTCCACTTTTCTTGCCACTTGTTCTATTTCCCCTCAGTCCACATGGCAAGTATAATAGAAATAGGCCCTACAATCTGTTCGCTCTAGTTCATCAACCCAACATGGTATTCCAACCAACGAGCTGAGTTCTAGTACCTCCTCTGGTTCATCTTTCGGTCCCACCCTTTCAAACAGTTCAATGTTCAGCTCAAATAATGAGACCGGGTGATTCTCCACATCCAGTTTTCTTTGGCCTGTTGCTTAAAATTTTCCAGCTGTGTCACACGGTTTTCGTTCATTATCTAAAGCTTCCACCCCTACTCATATGACGAGGACATCCTTGTTTGGTAATATTTCCCCTTTTCTTTTCATAACTAGGTAGTTTTAAGTACCAAACATTGCTCTTTCCATGAGATATAATGCGAAAAAACTCCGGTTGTTAACTTCATATATATACTTCATAGTAGGAAACAAACGTCTAAAAGGCAATAGACTAGAGAGGGATGACTATGATCCAATGCAGTCTGATGATGAAATTGATGATGAAGTATAAGCATGGTAGATAGAAAGGCAGATGAGGAATAAAGGTACTATTTTTTTATAACAAAGTTACTGATACGTAGTCCTTGCTAAGTATTTTAACTACACATAGTGGTACTGATTGTCGAATCTCCATCATCAATTGTTAGGAGTAATATGATTAATGGTTGAAAAAAAGAGAGTTATGATTGTTCTTAATATTTATTATATTATGCAGTAGAAGCACGACGACTCTAAATGTTTATATTTAATAGCAGAAAATACTAAATACAAAATAAAAGAGAACACAAAATTTAGCAAGATTTGGCAAATTATCTTCGTCTTTAGGATATTATTTACTACTTCAAATAAGAGGAAATATAAAATCTAAGCTATAATACAAAAACTAAGAAACAAATGAGAAAAAGTAGTAAAAACAAAACTATAGAGGTCCTTAGGAATAAAGGTCTTCATCAATAGGGAACTAATTCTGGGATAATTAAAACCAATTACAGTAGTCTTTATTTATAGCTAACTGTAGACCCCAAATATTCATACATAAGTGATGTGGGATAAAGTCCAAAACAATTATAAAAGCTAATAAGCCAAAATTTTAACAATCTCCACCTTGGCGAGTTAGCAAGTCTCACCCAAATTTCCCTATTTCCCGTATCCTCTATCTATTACAGCAACACCACTTTATGCGCCAAAATGTGCCATTAAATTAGTAGGATATTGATCAAGTTCAAACAATGATTGGACTTGATTGATGTCACCACCATGGTCATTACTACTGCAGGATTCTCAATAGTCCCATTCTTTTGAAGTAGTATTTTTCCTTCATCAATAATCTCTAGCAAAAAGTGATGTCGGATGTCAATATGCTTCGTACGTATATGGTATACTAGATTCTTTACTAAGTGAATGACACTATAACTATCAGAATAATTACAGATATACTTCTGAACAACTCCTAGCTCTTCTAGTAATCCTTATAACCAAATAGATTCCTTCGCAACCTCTGTAATTGCCATGTACTCTGCCTCTATAAGAATTGTAGATTGTATAGTAGACTTCTAACTAATTGGTACTCTTGAAAATGTGAATACATATCTAATAGTTGAACGACATTTATCCAAATCACTAGCGTAATCGGAATCAACATAACTAACCATACACTAACCAAGTCTATCATCTCGCTTAAAAACTAAACCAATATTTATCGTCTTCAATAAGTAACGTATAATCCATTTCACTGCTTTTTAATGATCTTTACCTGGATCTTTACCTGGATCTTGCATATACTTGATCACAACTTTAACTGCATGTGAAATATCAGGACTTGTACACACCATTGCATACATCAAGTTATCAACCGCATTTGAATATGGAACTTATGACATGTACTCTCGCTCTATATCTATACTAGGAGGCAAAGATACACTAAGCTTGAAATGAGGAGCAAGTGGCGTACTAACAGGTTTTAATTGTTCAGTCATACTAAAATGCTGTAATACTTTCCTCAGATATTGCTTCTGAGTCAAACTAACCTTGCCTCTCCCTCTATCTTTGCTAATCTCCATGCCGAGAATCTTCTTCGCTTCACCAAGATCATTTATCTCAAACTCTTAATTCAATTGAGCCTTCTAGTTCTCAATTTCTTCTTGATTTTTTGAAGCTATCAATATATCATTAACATACAAGAGTAGATAAATGAATGACCCACTTTAGAGCCTATGAAAATATATGTAACTATCAAACTTACTTTTTGTGTACTTCTGATCCATCATAAACCGATCAAATTGCTTGTACCATTGCCTTAATGATTGTTTTTGCCCATAAAGCAATCTTTTCAGTTTACAAACCTAATTTTCTTTTTCAGTAACCTTGAATCCTTCTGGCTGAGACATATAAATTTCCTCTTCTAAATCACCATGTAGAACCATGGTTTTTACATCTAACTGAACTAGTTCAAGATCCAACTGTGCTACTAAGGCTAACAAAATTCTAATAGAGGAATGTTTAACAGCCAGAAAAAATACTTCATTATAATCAATTCCCACCAACTAAGCATAGCCTTTCGCTACCAATCTTACCTTGAAATGAACATCATTCTTATTTAGAAATCCTTATTTCTTTGTATATACCCATTTGCATCTAATTGCCTACTTGTTCTTCGGTAGTTGAGCTAGCTCCCAAGTTTCTTTCTTCCGAAGAGTCTATATTTCTTCCTCCATTGCTTTCACCCACTATTTATTTCCAAACTTTTGACTACATCTTTGCACGTGAAAGAAACATCATCATCAACAATGGGAAGTGCATAGGCCACCATATTAACAAATTGAGCAGGTTTAAGAATTTCACATCTTGGCTTATTATGTGCAATTGATTCTTGTTACTGCTAAGGCTCTTGGATTGGAACTTCTTCATCATTCTAAGTGTCCTCCTCTGCCAATAGAGTGTCACCACTATTTTCAACAATATTCGCTAGGACTATTGTTATTGTTTTCTTAAACTCCACCTGCGCCGACTAGGTTCTACTTGCTGCGGAATACTAATGGTCTTCTTTTATTTTTCTGTTACCTTCTTCAACATGGTAGACTCATCAAAAGTAACATTCCTACTAAATAAAATCTTCTTCGAACTTAGACACCAAAGTCGGTATCCCTTTATACCTGAGCTGATGTCCATAAATAATGCTTTTTTGGCTTTTGAATCCAACTTGGATTCTTTCACATGATAATAGGCAGTGGAACTAAAGACATGTAAAGAATTATAATCACTACAGGTTTTCCAGACCATATCTCAAGAGGGGTTTTGCCTCCAATTGCAATTGATAGTAAACGATTAACGAGATGACATGCATACATAATTGTCTCAGCCCTAAAAGCTTTGCCTAATCCAACATTGGACAATATACACCGAACCTTCTCCAGCAAAGTCTGATTCATGCAATCTGCCACCCAATTTTGCTATGGCATTTTTCGACTGTAAAGTGACGCATAATACCTTAAGACTAGCAAACTCCCAAAAATAAATCACTCCTATATTCTCCACTGTTGTCTGATCAAAGCCTTTTGATCTTTCTGCCTATCTAATTCTCAATCACTTTTTTTTCATTTAAGGAAAACTTCAAGTACGTCATCCTTAGACTTTATTATATACAACTAAACTTTTCTAGAAAAGTCGTCAATAAAAGTAACAAAATAGTGCATACCTCCCAAAGAAACTACCTTGGTAGGTCTTCACATATCTAAATGAATATAATTCAGAATACCCTCAGTATCGTGAATTATTGTACTGAACTTCACTCTTATCTATTTTTCCAAAACATAGTATTTACCAAAGTCTAACTTATAGGTCTTCGCTCCTTTCAATAAGTCTTGCTTCATTAAACTAAAAAAAGCTTTTTTTCCTGTATGTCCCAAACGCATATGCTATAACCTAGTAATTTCTAAAGCTTTATCATCTTTAGAAACCGCAATAACTAATCCAATAACTGTACTACTATTGTAGTAATATAAGTCATTTCTTTTTGTACCTTTCATTATTACTAAAGAGCCTGAAGTGACTTTCAAAATTCCATCTCGTATAGACATAGCAAAGTCTTTAGATTCTAAAGCTCCTAAAGAGATGAGATTCCTCTTTAATTTCAGTACATACCTAATTTCTATCAGAACTCTAGTCGATCCATCATAATTCTTCAATTGAATTGAACCTACCCTAGGTGTTTTACACGATTTATCATTACCCATGTAAATAAATCCACCATTTATCTCTTCAAAGTTGAAGAACTACTCCTTATGAGGATACACATGATAAGTGCAATCTGAATCTAAAATCTATTCATCATGTTGTGATGTCAAATATTAACTAACTAGAGTAAAATCTAACTCATCATCTTTGACTTCAACTACATGTGTATCAGAAGTAGCCTTGCCCTTGTCTTTATTCTGTAACTTCAGACATTCTTTCTTTCAATGTCTTTTTTCATGACAAAAGGTATATTCATCCTTACCAGGTCTTCCCTTCGAACGAGATCTACTCCATTTCTCCTGTTTATGGCTTTGATTACGTTCCCTTGGCTATAAGTGCTTTTGTTGGAATGTTCCTATTCTCCTTCTGATCTTTCTTTTGAATCTCATGATTGTATAATGCAGCACTCACTTCATCAAAGGACAATTTTTTCTTCCCATAAAGCAACGTAATACAGAGATGATCTCACTTATCAAAACGAGACCCAATCAACAATATTGCTTTATCTTCATCTTTAAAGGTTTCATCCAAATTCAACAAATCTGCTATCAATTGGTTGAAAGTATCAATATGGTCACCAATAATCATACCAGACTTCAACTGGAGGCGGAAAAGCCTTTTCTTCAAGTATAGCTGGTTCTCATTACTCTTCTTCATGTATTTGTTCTTGAGTGCCTTCCACAACTTACTTGCAGAAGTCTTCTTCATGAATAGATACTTCCGTTCCCTTGGTTGTAAGTGCTTTTGTTGGAATGTCCCTATTCTCCTTCTGATCTTTCTTTTGAATCTCATGATTGTACAATACAGTACTCACTTCATCAAAGGACAATTTTTCCTTCCCATGAAGCATCGTATACAGAGATGATCTCACTTATCAAAAAGAGACCCAATCAACAACATTGCTTTATCTTCGTCTTTGAAGGTTTCATCCAAATTCAACAAATCTGCTATTAATTGGTTGAAAGTATCAATATGGTCACCAATAGTCGTACCAGACTTCAACTGGAGGCGGAAAAGCCTTTTCTTCAAGTATAGCTGGTTTTCATTACTCTTCTTCATGTATTTGTTCTTGAGCGCCTTCCACAACTTACTTGCAGAAGTCTTCTTCATGAATAGATACTTCTGTTCTCTATAAAGATATGAGCGAATTGTACCACAAGCTTGACGATTAATCATTTCCCATTCTTTATCATCTATTTTTTTTTTCCGGTTTCGTTTCCTTTAGTGCAATATCCTGATCTTGTTGACATAAACCATCTAATAGCTCGTACTACCATAAGCCGAAGTTATTTCGGCCATCAAATTTCTCCACATCGATCTTTGCCGGTGTTGACGAAGATTCTGACATTTCTGCTAATATTTTGAATAGCTACCAAATAAAGCCTAAAACGAACCTACTGCTCTAATACCCCTAATTGTGCAGCAGAAGTATAACTACTCCAAATACTTATATTTAATACTAAGACATATTAAATATAAACTACTAACTAGCTACTGAAATTAATAAAAGCAGAAAATGCGCAGAAAATACTAAATGTAAAATAAAGGAGAACACAAAATTGAGCGAGGTTCAGCTAATTACCTGTGTCCTCAGAGCATTGCTAATTACTTCACTAACTTCAAATAAGAGAAAATACAAAATCTGGGTTATAATATAAAAATATAAAAATAAATGGAAAAAAGAGTAAAAATAAAATTATAAAGGTCCTTAAGAATAAAACTCCTCACCAATAAGAAACTAATTTTGGGATGATTAAAAACAATTACAGTCGATTTTATTTATAGTCAACTGTAGACATCAAATATTCATATACAAGCGATATGGGATAAAATCCAAAACAATTAAAAAAACTAACAAGCCAAAATTCTAGTATCTTAATAAGATTTTGTACAAAGTCTAAGACTCCTGTGAGATATACTGTTAGAACAAATTGACCAATTTGGATATTAATGATGTTGACTGATTTAAAGGTAGTTTGAGAAACAGTTCCTCTCAAAACCCTACAACCTCATCCCCCGAGTTTCGCACAGACAGAGCAACAGATAGTTCCCCTCAAAACCCGTCCTCTGCGTCTCTATCAGTCCAATCTGGTGAAAGCCGTACAGCAAATATGGATGACAACGGTTCTAGGCAGTCCGTTGATGAATCCCTTGTTTCTACATCAGTAAGTTCTTCATTCAGGAAAATAGGTATATACTCTTTGTTTAATCAAGTTACTAATGTGGAACCAAAGCTTAAAATGTCCTAATATGTAACATTGAGCCATGCCAATGTAAGTAGTGACTGTCCAATCTCCATCAATGATTGTTTTGAGTAATCTGATCAACGGTTAAGAAAAGACAGTCACTACTGTCCTTGATCATGTTTCTTAACAAGATTTTGTACAACAATGCCTTAACCTCCTGTTACATAGTGTTAGAACAAAGCAATGTGGATATTATGGATGTTGACTGATTGTTTCGTCACGATCTTCGGATAAGTTGAGAAGCAGTTCCCCTCAAGACCCTCCAACCTCATCGCCGCCCGAGTTTTGCACGTTCGGATTAACGAACAGTTCCTCTCAAAACTCATCCTCTGCATTTGGATCAGTCCAATGTAGTTAAAGTCCTACTCCCTCCGGTGATGGATTGAACACAATTCAGGTTTCTGTTCCGTCCAGCGGATTCGCACAAGTCTCGTTTACTGGCTTACCGTTTGTGATCTGTCTCAACAACAATGGACAAGGATCTGGCCAAACAATGGCACTCATTTTTTTCTTTTTTTTTTTTTTTTTTTTTCTAAATAAAATGTACTAGTTTCATAGTTAATAAGATGAGTGTGTTTTATACCCAAGTGGATATCAACTCATGGGGTTTTGAAATTTGAAAGGTTTGATTACTATGTTTTGTTTACGTACACATGCAGCCCTGTGTCATTACATTTTCGCAATCAACAAGTGCCACTCTCACTATAAACTGCCCTCGTTCTCATGCAGCGCAACACCACTCAGGAGATGGTTCGATCTTTTTTCTTTTTAAGAAAAAAACTTTATATGTTTCCCATTTCCCTTTGTGTGATTAATCAGCCGATATAACCTTTGATTCTTTTTTTTTTTTTCCCAATTGTAAAATTTACAGGATCAAATGCTTCCGGAGGCTCTTAAATTATGTTGCCACAAATATCCGTACTATAAGCATGAAGAAATGTTAATATGCTTTTGAGAAATTATCTTTTTCCCCTTCCTATTCTCAATGCATGTGTAATGTTTTCTAATGGTCAAATGGACCATATTACACAGTATTATGATAAGGATTTTCCTATCGCTAGATATTTTGCAATTTCTATTAACACAGTACTATTAAGAGGTTTTTCCTATTAATTGTTGGATATTTTGCTATTTCTATTACAATATGATCTCATAATCTCCAATAATTTGTTAAAAAAAGTAGATAATCCAGTTTTTCAGTTCCACATTACCGTAATATAAATTTGAATTTCTAATTATTAACTTTTAATGCACATATACATAATTCTAAAAGCAACCTGAATTTGACTTGTAAATGTCAAGGCTATGTTCGTTAGAAAAGGAAATTTTTAGTAGGAACCGAAAGAAAGAAAGAGATAAAAAATGTGAAGGATCGAAATAAGACAATTTACCTCCCACATTGTTAATTAAACGTAGAGAAAAAAAAAAAAAAAAAAAAAGGAGCCCGGTTCAAATAAATTACTATTTTCTTCTATTCTTTTCTCTCTAGACTCTAATTGTGAACTCTCAAATTTTGTAAGCTTATTTTTTTTTTAAAAAAAAAAAGAAAAATACCACCAAACAACTCAAATTCCTAAATGTAATCAACAATTGAATCATGTTCTGGTTTTAGAACTAAACATCTATTGTTTTGGAATGAGGCGGTGCTGCTTGATGAGATTTCAGAAACGGGTCACTTAATTGGTAAGAATTAGCATTATTTTAGAAAAGTTTCTTTCCAATTCCAAGTGTTAGCGATCACTATTCCAGTCCAGTAGTCCGCATTTTAAACGCCACAAGGTCTCAAGTACCTAAAATATCACCATGGCATCATCAAGTAGCGTGACGACATCACCAACATACAACAGTTGAATCGTACGACAAAGTAATGCAACTAAAAAACCTAAATCGCAAATTTTGCGATATAATTTACAGATTCAATAAGAAAAAGAATTGATCTGCGAACAAATGGCAAAGCAGATAATAATAATATTAATAGTAGTAGTAGTATACCACTCTTTTTCAAATAGAAATCTATATTACCATCAATGTTTTCTTATTTTAGAAAAAAAAAAGGTTATATAAATTTGAAATGCGCATAACATACTTTTTCTAACTCATCGAAGCGTCAAAAAAAATATTTGTTTTTGAGTTGGTAATTTTCTGCCGATGCAAAAGCACATCGACAAATTACATCGGCAAAATCCTATCATTAAAGGCAACTTGTGAATGTGATAGAGAAATTGTGTCAAAAAAAAAGTCACTTCCAGAAAGAAACCCGACCGAAAATATTTTTGATTTGGTCAATCTTATGTTGACGCGTCGGCAAAAGTTTATACTCAAAAGTTTATAATTTAATTTTTTTTTATCCAAACCCAGAAATAGAGAAAGTACAGATACAAGGCTTACCTTACAATGCCAGAACAATAAATAGCCCAGAGATTATCTCACCAAAACAAAATAAAAAATAAAAATAAAACCCTAATAAATAAATAAATAGGTTTTTTTTTTTTAATTTCCCCGGAGACGTTGTCGTCTCAGTTTACACCTCAAAATATAAAAAGTTGTATAAATAACCCCTAAACCATAAAATTGATATTTTCGTGAGTAAAGTAAAAACAAAGAAAACACGAGCACATCAAGTGACCTAATTTCAGGGGTAATTTAGTAATAACACTATGAATATTTATCCAAATTCAAAAAAAAAAAAGAAAAAAACAAATTAATCTTCTTCCAAAATAGTCAACAGTGAGAATGATAGGGTTTGAGCCTCACCATCAAACACCACCAAGCCATTAATCCTCCTCTTCTCCATACTCTTGGCACTCTTAAACGCGTCGAAGAACCACGAGTCCACAACTCGGTCTTTGGGATAATGCGGTTGGAATCGAGAGGGTTGTGGTTGCAGGGGTTAAGGAGAGGTGGGAGGTCAGTGTAGCAAGGTTTATGTGGCAAGATAGTCGACGAAGAAGATGGTAGAGGGACTTGATGCTGCCGTAGCTTTCTCCCTAAATTGTGTAGCTGGCAGATTTTGAGTTCGGGTTTATGAAGGGAGACCCGTTTATATGATCCTATGATTTTATAATAAAAAAAATAGAAAACTCGATATATGGAGATTCAGTTGGGTGGCTCTGCCAACCTCAAAATTTTCATTGAACCCTTGAAGGTTAATTGCTTCCTTTGGAACAGTGGTGAGAACAACCAAGAAGAAGATTAATTTGTTTTTTTAGTCTGGTTGTTTAATATATTAATGAAAGTTAAGTGTTATTACTTAATTACCCTTAAAACTTAGGTCATGTGATCTGCACATGTCTTTGTTTTAAAAGGAAAATGTCACTTTTATGGTTTAAGGGCTATATATGAAACTTTTCATAGTTCGAGGGCTAAATTGAGACAACTCCTATATTTCGGGTGGTTGAGAAAAGGGGAGGGGGAATATAAAAAACCCAAATAAATAAGACTAGAGAGAGACAGAGATATAAAAATGTCAAATGGGATGTATTATAAGTCTGTGAAAGGTAAATCTACTCGTGCTTCATGCTGTACTTGGCATGACCTAATAAAATATCATGTCATACTCGTGTCGACTCAAGTTTCAAAACTCTAAGCTGAGCACGACCCACAGACACAAGAATAGTTTGTGTCATACTCGTACTTATATTGGGCCCTTATTGAACCGAAAGTAGTGTACTAAATGTGCTAAGCGTATTTTTGTGCCCATCTTCGAGTAACTTATTAAATTGTTAAGACAATTAATATTTTATAAATTTTAGAAATATTTAATTAAATAATTATTTTTTTCATTTAAAATAATAATCAAAATATGCCGTATACATCTATAATTATTTGAAAAAAAAAAATTCAATCAAAAATCACTAATATAAAATTATTTTTAAAAGAAAGAATAAAAAAAGTATGTTTATTAATAAATAAAAATCAAAAAAATATACAAAATTTATAGATATAAATAATATAATAAATAAAAATAAATATTTTTTAAAGTATTAAAAAATTACAAACATAGATAAAAAAAAACTCACCGAAGAGAGAGAGAAAGAGAGGGAATGAGCTTTGGTGAAAGAGAGATTGATAGTAAGATGGAGCAATGAGAGAGAGAGAGGAAACAAAAAGTGACCATGAAATAAGAAAATAAGGAAGAAGAATGTTTATTCGGTTTTAATCCTAAAACCCTTTACCAACACCTTGTAATGCATCGGCATACGGCCCAAAAATGTTTCTGGATTACCTTAGACAATATCATTTTGTAAAACTAGATTGCCCTAAATGACATCATTTTGTAGAAACAATTCTCATCCAAAAAGGGGGAAAAAAAAAAGATAGCAAAATTATATCTTAATGCTTTATGCCGTGTTTGCATAAGTTCAAGATATATTTCACAAAAAAAGTAGCAAAAATATATATTAATGCTTTATGCCACGTCTGCATAGGTTTAAGAAATTTTCACAATATATATATATATATATATATATGCTTTATACCGTTTTTGCATAAGATTAAGATATTTTTCACAAAAAAGTTGCAAAAATATCTTAATGCTTTTATGCGGCGTTTGCATAGGTTTAAGATATTTTCATAAAATATATATGTTTTATGCCGCGTCTGCATAAATTTAAGATATTTTTCACAAAAAAAAAAGTAGCAAAAATATGTTAATGCTTTATGCCGTGTCTACATAGGTTTAAGACATTTTTCACAAAAAAAAAAAAAAAATTAGACATTTTTCACAAAAAAAGGTGTAATAATATAAAAGAGCATAGGTTTAAGATATTTTCACAAAATATATATGTTTTATGCCGCGTCTGCATAAATTTAAGATATTTTTCACAAAATAAAAGTAGCAAAAATATGTTAATGCTTTTTGCCGTGTCTACATAGGTTTAAGACATTTTTCACCAAAAAAAAAAAAAGAAGACATTTTTCACAAACAAAGGTGTAATAATATAAAAGAATATTGAAGGAGAAAAAGTCTATGAATTTTAGTATTGAATTTCTCAACGCGTTTTCATTTTCGGGTTTGTAAGTCACAAGAGAGTATTCTATTTCCTTTCAAATGTGGGACTAAAGGCACGTGGGATGTTTGACCGAGTCTCTTTGTCTATATATTTGATCAACAATTTTCAACAATCCTATACTTATTCAAATATAGAGGAATTTTTCCCAAAAATAAATCAGTGTTTATGAATACAGTAAGATATCTTTCGAATTTGAACCCTATCTTAGTACAGGTGTTTGTCCTGATAGCTTAAAGCATTGAACCATTTATTCTTTGTGACAACAACTTGTGATTCAAAACACAAAAACACTTTTGTGTTCTTATATTTCATATCATAATCAACACTTTTAAGGCACTGTGCTCATTATGTTTTGTGAACTTTTAAGATGAAAACTCTAACTCTTGTTTGGGGCAGCACTATCTTGAAGTTGACATAAAGGAAGTTTGCCGATATCTATATTACATTTAAGATATTTGTCCTTACAGACTGAACTTCATTAAGAGTTCCCCTTAATTCAATCTATAATCTAACAACTAACATTGTTCATTTATAACGAGGTTTTGTTAATTTAGTGTTGTAAAACGTCTCTCCACTTATCAATGACTTGTTTGGACCATTTGAACCTAAAACTAGTCATTTCCTAATTTTAGGTTGTGTTGATATCATTTGTGGATTATTTAATCAACTATAAGTATTAATCTTTCCCAATCCCTTGCAAGAGGCTTGGTAAACGAATCTACAAAGAATGCACTTGATCTCATGTATACGAGAGAAGTAAATCCATCTATGATTAATTCGTCATAATTATCATGCCTTAAGACTAATATGTCTAGATTTTCTATTACACATGTTACTGGAGGCATGTGCTAAAGAGGCTTCACTATCACAATGTATAGATATTGAAGATAGGCTATTCGAAGTCAAAGGAATTTCTTTTAAAAAAAAAAAAAAATTCCCTAAGTCGCCCAGCCTCTCTTTTAATCTGCCAATGGCCTTCCAGGATTCAACATTCCGGTTGCTAGTAAACCTACTTAGTTTACTAACCGCAAATGCTTTCTTCGGTCTTGTATACTACATAAAATACATTACACTACTAATGACATTTGCATATTCAATTTTAGCAATCGTTCTTGACAAGTTTTGTCCTTGGATCAAGTGATATGACTAGTTCAATACTTTTTCTACCTAATGTGATTGGCTAAGTACAGAACTCCTACTATTTTTCTTCGCTTTGATAACCAAGATGGTAAACTACTCATCCAAGATCTTCCATCTTAAATGTGGAAGATAGAAGCCTCTCCTTTTCTATTATACTTTTCATGCCATCATTGCTCATAATTAATACGTCATCAACACAAAAAACAATATTGACATCACTACACACTTTAATATATAAGCATTTATTGGTAATACAGTGAGCAAACCCTAATGATTGTTCCACGCCGACCTCTTCGTTGAGTTCATCATTTAAAAATATTATTTTTATATCTTATTTGATGAATATAAAAGTCATAAATTGATGCTAAACCAAATAAAATTCTAATTGTTGCCGTATGAGCACATGTGTTCAAAATAATCAATAATTCGTTCCTATTATCGAAAACCCTTGGCCATTAATTTAGCTTGAAATGTACGGAGAGTGTCATCGTCCTGGTACTTCCTTCTAGACACTCAGTTACAACCAATAGGTTTTGAGCTGGGGTAAATCAGCAAGTTTCCAAGTGTAGTTAGGCATAAAATAAATCCATTTCGTCAGTTATTGCTCCCATCCGAAGAGCAGAATCTCTTGAAGACATTGCTTAAAAAGTTTTCGAATCACCTTCAATTTTTCTTATGGATAAATTTTGTGAAAAAAGATGACTTTATCTACGAAATCGAAATATTCACCGCATTTTAGACCGTATTTTGGAAATTAATTGTTTGGAACGCCTGTATTTCTGTATAAAGCCCAAACAAGAAAGGCCATATTGGGCTGGGCTAAGGCCCATGACTGAAGAGTCGGCTTGCAATTTTGCATGAGAGTTCCCGCCTTCCCTCTTTCGCCCCTTTACATATATATATATAGGCTTCGCCATCTTGTCCACTTCAACTCCAGCGCATCCAATTGTCAATAAAACTACTTGTTCTTTCGTTTTTGCTTCTCCTCCTTCGACTCCAGCTCCGGAGAACTTAAGTTGTTAAGAAATTCAAGAACTCTCTCTTAGATTTTCTTGGTCTCCAAACACAAAATAATAATCAGTAGCAGCCAACAATGTCTTCATTCGGGAGTCCCACTAAACTAGCCACCGGAGAATCAACCTCTGTTGTGGCCTCAGACGGAGACTCTCCTTCTCTTCAAACTTCTCCATCTGCTTCACAGACGGCGTCGTCTCCTGCTCTTCAAGCTTCTTTCTCTGCTTCACAAACGACGTCGTCCTCTCTCTCTTCTTCTTCTTCCCAAAGTTCCTTAACATTATCTCTAGGTAACACTTTTCTCAGTTCCACCATCAAGATTTCTTTCTTTCTTTCTTTCTTCAAAAAGGAAAAAAAAAAAAAAAAAAAGAAGAAGAAGAAGAATTGCAAGTTGGGTTTGACGCCATTAAGGTAGCTGAGAAAGATTCTTGAAAGAAAATTTGATTGAGAACGTAAATTCCTGAAGAAAGTTCTAATAGAAAAGTGTATCACGTATTCGTACAAGATTATATCTTTGGCTGTCCTTATTTTCATGCTTTAATTTCTTCTTCTCACGTCCTTATTTTTTCGGTGAAGAGACTTGATGAGTTTCATCATTGATTGCATGCCAAAATAAATGTGACAATGTTCCCATGTTTTTATATGTTCTGTTCATTTAAATTTGAATACACATATATGCTGTGTTTTTCAATGTGTCAAAACTAGTACATATGATCAGATTTTAATGGATTCACTTATTCAGTTCTCATTTCTTGTGATCTAAAGATTTTATTGTACGTTTACTTTTCGGGCGGTAATATTCTCTCTTACGTATAGGATCATCACCTCAATCGAGCCAGACGCGTCCCTCTGGTTCGTCTGATGATGTCCCAGAAAAGTCATCACAAACTTCGGGCTCTTCCAAAACTCCCTCAACTGGATCTTCTTTGCTTCACCTGAATTCCGTTTCCTCGTCTAGTGAAAGCGGCACAGCTTCTTCCTTTTCTGGTGCCCCACAGACAGTCACAAAGAGAAGTTTGGGCTCTTCTTATACCATTTCTCATTCAGGTACCATTTTGGAACATTCATGTTTTTGTTCTGCCGTTTTAATGGATGATCTTCACTCATTATTATCTAAGAATTCAACTAAATTTGACTATTATTACGCTCTTGTCTCTTTCCTCCTTAATTTAGGGTCTCGAATTAAATTTACGAAAAAGCCTGCTTTTGGTTCATCCACTCCCTCTAGTTCATCAACTCAAGGTGGTGCTCGTTCGACCAAGCCTAGTCTTACTACTTCCCCTGCTTCAGCTTTTGGTCCATATGATCCCTCTAGTTCATCAACTCAAGAACATGATGTTCCCACAAACCAGCTGAGTTCTAATACTTCCTCGGGCTCATCTTTCGGCTCTTTAAGAACACTTTCCCATGGCTCAACATTCAGTTCAAATAGTGGCTCTGAGTCTTCTCAAGCTTCCACCTCTACTTCTGTGACGGGGATATCCTTGTATGGTAAGGTTTTTCCCCCCTCTTTTCATAACAAACAGTTTTCAAATACCAAACATTGGTTTCCATTCGATAAAATGTGAAGAAACTACTGCTGTTGACTTTGTACTTTAGACTTACTACCAGGAAGCCAGGCATCGAGTATTGGAGGGCAACGCAACGAAAGCAGTACAGCAAATATGGATGAATATGGTTCTAAGCAGTCTGCTGATGAATCCTTTGTTTCAATATCGGCAAGTTCTTCATTCAGGAACACTAGCCATGAAGAACTAAGGTGGATAGACTACCAGATGAGGAATTTAGGTATAATACTCCCTGTTAATCAAGTTACTAATATAGAATCTCAGCTCAAAATGTCACTAATTTGTAGCATTGAGCCATGCAAATGACAGTGGTGACTGTTTATTCTCTGGTAATCTGCTCAACGGTAGAGAAAAGAGAGTCACGACTGCCCTTTAATGTTTCTTAACAAGATTTTGTACAACAATGCCTTAAACCTCCTGTTACATATCGTTAGAACAAAGCAATGTTGTTATTATAGATGTTAACTGATTGTTTTGTCATGATCTTCAGATAAGCTTAGAAACAGATCCCGTCAAGACCCTCCAATCTCATCGCCGCCCGAGTCTTGCACGTTCGGATCAACGAACAGTTCCTCTCAAAACTCATCCTCTGCGTTTGGATCAGTCCAATCTAGTGCAATTCCTACTCCTTCCGGTGATGGATCGAACACAATCCAGGTTTCTGTTCCCGCCAGTGGATTAGCACAAGTCTCGTTTACTGGCTTACCCTTCGTGATCTGTCTGAACAATGGACAAGGATCTGGCCAAACAATGGTACTCATTTTTTTTTAAAAAAAAAATAAAAAAATGAATGAGATTCATTTTCACAAGTACTATTGGTATAGTTAATAAGATGAGTGTGTTTTATATCGAAGTGAATATCAACTTATGGGGTTTTGAAGTTTTAATGGTTCGATTAATATGTTATGTTTACATACACATGAATGCAGCCCTGTGTCATTACATTTTCACAGTCGACAAGTGCCACTCTCACTATAAACTGCCCTCATCGTCAGGAGGCAGACCACTCGAGAGATGGTTCGATCTTTCACCTCTAGTTTTATCGCTTTCTCGTTTTCCAATTCCTGTGATTAATCAGCCAATCGCTAAAGTTTGCTTTTTCTGTAATTTTAAAATTTTACAGGATCAAATGGCTCCGGAAGAGGCGCCTAATTACGTTACCACAAACGTCCGTACTATCCGAACCAAAGAAATGTTACTATGCTTTTACACAGTACTATTCAAAGGATATTCGTGTTGTTAGATACTTCGCAATTTAATGTGACGTTGATTTGTTGGACAAGAAGACAAATCAACTGTATTGGTTCCACGTTCCAAAAGCATGTGACCTTGAATTCGTACCTTAGAGCAACTCCAGTAGCTATGATGTATTCTATGCTAACACCAAATTTAAGACTTCCCCCATATTTTTAGCATGTCCTATGTCGCTAAACTCAAATGTGTATTTCCTTTTTTTCCTTCTTTTTTCAATAAATTTTATCGGAAATTATTTTGCTCCTCAGGAAATTACTATAAGTTAAACTTGTCATGTATGTTTTTGCTTCTTACATATCTCAAAATTATCAAAGAAAATGAAACATAAGTGGGCGTATAAGTGTGAAAAAATATTAAAATAATGTTAATTATCCCCAAATTTTTATCAAATGTTTAATATAACACATGCCACACACAACTCATGCACCGCATATGTTAGTATTAAAATTTAGGTAAAAATCTTTGAATACGAGCATCATCCACTAACACTTCTCAATATAAATTTGCAAAACAATAGTCAGTAGTTGGAGTATAGTAATTCAAGATGACTAGTTGATGGAAAAATCATGAGTTAATAGAAAAGATATTTTGTAACTAACTATTGTGCGTAAATATAAGAATTTTTTTTTTTTTTTGGGGTTCTTTTGAGCAATAAGGGAATGGAGCACAACTCAAAAAAGATGAGCTATTCGCTGCATTAACATTTTTGACACCTATAACATTTACCCTCTTTAGGTGAGCGCAAATTCATAAAATGCATTAGTGAGTCTTAAAATGCATAAATTCTTTCGTCAAAAAAAAAAAAAAAAAGCATAAATTCTTTCCTGAGTTAGTGAAAGCGACCTGATTCAAGTGTAATCGGCATTTGACTCCTGCTCTAGTTTTGGAGCTAGACATCTTTGGTTTTGGAATGAGATTCTTTATGAGAGGTCAAACACAGACAAATTGGTCAGGCTGATCATTATTTCAAGGTAGTTGTTTCCAATTCCAAGTGTTACAGTCATTACTCAGCATTTTAAAGGCGACAACTGTCATAATCAAGTGTTGACCATATCATCCGCATACACCAATTAACTCCGTACGAAAAAGTAATGGCACTAAAAAGCTAAATTGCAAATTATGCTATATAATTTACAGATTCAATAAGTAAAGGAATCGATCTGAGAACAAATGGCAAAGCAAGATTCAAGCCAAAAAATAAAACAAAAAAAAGGGGGGAAAAAAAAAAAAAGATAGTAGTATACCGTTCTTTTCCAAATAGACGTCTATCTTACCAGAAATGTTTTCTTGCCACTACCAACCAGCCCATCTTCCCCAGCATTAAATGACAGTTACTCTTGTTCATGTCATGAATGAAAATTCCATTCGGCAGTCTTCCCGTGCGAGCGATGAAAATATCACTCAGGTTTTTCTTCCCACTCCCAATTCAGTTCTTCATGAATGAACTTCACAGCTCTTATAAACCATTCAGATGCCTTTGCTGTTTCAAAACTCTTCCTTCCTTTTTATCTTAGGCAAATGGCAAGACATTCCACGCTTTATGATGACTACAGTTCTACCACAGAAAAGTTGCATGCCGCTCTTTTTTGCTTTGAAAATGGCCACAAACCGGGCAAAAAGTAGTCCAAAAATTCCCACCAACACAGTTTCTTCCCTACACGACTGAACTAAAAGAAGTAGAGGACTCCTTTTAAAGTCTCTGAACAGCCGTAGAAAAATTTCAAGGAGAACTTGGTGTTCCAAATTCTAAAGGTGAAGAATCTGATTCTTCAGCAAGAGCTTCAAGCATGTTAACAACGTCGCTTGTGTCATCCAAATAGTACTTGGCTTTACTTGGTTTCTGTCCAACTGTGCATGCGAAGACAGATGTATTAGGTGAGAGGACACCACTTGTAATTGCATTACCAATAATCTCAAACATGTCCTCATCAGATCTGTCGTCACCAATACACAGTACAAAATCTGCCTGTCTTCCGTTCTCATTCATCGTTGTGAAGATCTTTTCCGCAGCCACGCCTTTACTGACTCCCTAAAGTCCCCAAATAGCATAAGAAACAACAGTTATGTTCCACCACAGTTCATGCAAACTAATACAGAGGGGGGGGAAAAAAAACCCCTAACAATAGGAGACAGCAAGGAATATAATAATCAAACGACAAAAACGTTAGTAAAAGAATAGATAAAACTGCACAATTCTCAATTTTCTGTCCTGTCGTGAAAACCATAAGCATATTGATTTTGAGATATACTGAAAGTTTATATTTTTACATCTATCCTAATTTGCAGGAGAATTTTACGTTGGCTTTTCCTTTTATCTCGTGACACAAGCTGGCAGCAAGTATAGCTGTTAGTTCCCCGACAACTGTGCTTTTCAAGTGTCAGTATCAGCATCTTATCTATTTTCTTACCTCAAACAGTAACCTTCACTCTGGCCTTTTTTGGTCTTTCTTTTTCAGATAATAATTGCATTAAAGTTTACTCTATTGGGTCGACTACAGCCATATTATGAGAAGACATTGTAATTTGGATAAAGTGGGTACTTCGAACTTGATCTTCTAACCCTTTCTTCCTACTATGAAGACAAAACCTCCCTCGTACAAAAATATTGCACGACTTATTTTTTTCACCTGTAGTAGAAACACCATTTAGGCAAAACTAATTCCACCTTTACGCCAAAGTGAAAGTGTCTGGTAACGCATATAAAGGTCAGCAAATTTTTCAGCCGAAAAAAAAGAAAGTCAGGAAAATTGGTATCTCTGTGGCTCACATCTCAAAAGATAATACTTCTCAATGAATGTTTTAACGTATAATTCCTGAGTGACTGATTTTCATGGTGGATTAGCTAGGAATATATAATCATTTTCATTACTTGAAGAGAAGAGGAGGTGAGATGGTAACTACCACCTCTCAAGGTTAATTGACAATTATATAAATATTATACATAAATATTTTTTGAAACCAATGTTGAGCATCTCAATTTTCAAGGGAATTCACATAAAGAATTCGAAACGGGAAGTGGATAAACACATACCTGTGGCTTTACTTCTACAATAAACTGACCACTTTTTACAGCAACTGGTTCATTAGCTAGAACACTTTCTAGATGGTCCAACAACTCCTTGGCTTGGCAAGATCCAAAACTAGGATCTGCATCCCGATGGTGCCAAACGATGGCACTCTCTTTCCTTTCAATGGAAGAACCATCAGTGGCTTCTGTATATTGTTTCATAACTGGCTCAACTATCTGTATCCACCCCAGATCATTACTCTGCCCACAAGTTTCCCAATCCTCATCGGCGGACCACCTAATAAATCAAAACCTTTAAAACCTGCTTGCAAACTAGAAGAACCATAAAACAATGAAATGACAGAAATAACATACCTCATAAAGTAACCATGTTCAGCGGCAATCCCAATATTCTTGCAAGGAGAAAACCACTTGCCTAAGCTCTCTCTTCCTCTCCCGCTGACCATAAAAATGGTGTTTTTAGGATCAGCACAGAGCATATTTAAGATAGAGATAACAGCGTGACTTGGGACCTTATTGATGGCTGTTTGAGGCATAACAGTGCCATCATAATCCAACAGTATAGCCCTGTTTTTAGATCTAGAGTATGCAGAAACTATAGCATCAGTAGACAACTTTCTAAAGTTGGGATCGAGAGCAACCACCCTGAACCCAAAGCTAAGACCAATACCCCAGCAACGTCTCCTGAAATGGTCTCTACATGTTCTCTCCATATCTTGAAAAAAGCTTTTAGCCCAGTATGCCACATCATGGGTGCTGACATATCTATAATGCTTTTCATGGCGCAATTGCTTCTCAGACTCAGCCATAGAAATTGCCTCATTCATAGCCTCAGCAGTTGCTTCAATATTCCATGGGTTAACACGAATTGCACCGCTCAAAGAAGGAGAGCATCCAATGAACTCTGATACTACCAGCATGCTCTTCTTAGCCCCATTGAATTCTGAATTAGAATCTGAACTAGAGATACCTTGCCTGCACACAATGTACTCATATGGTGTAAGATTCATTCCATCCCTCACTGCTGCAACCACGACACACTCGGCAATTGCGTAATATGCAGCTCTTTCACTGAGAGAGACTGCTCTGTCAATAAAGACAACTGGTTCATAACCAGGTCGACCAAAATTTTCATTAATTCTCTTGCAGCTAGCATGTATTTCATCCTGAACTTCCTCCAGGTCTTTCCCTCTTGCCCGAGCAGGGTTAGCAATTTGGACCAAAACTGCCCTGCCCTGCCACTTTGGATGCTGCTTGAGCATCTGTTCCATTGCCAACAGCTTTAAATTGACACCTTTAAAGATGTCCATATCATCAACTCCAAGCAAAACAGTCTTTCCTTCGAACTGTCGTTTCAGCTCCTCTACTCTCCATTCATTATCAGCATGTCTCAAAACTGACTCGATCTGCACCATGTGGATCCCAACAGGCATAATTTTAATTCCAATTGTTCTCCCATAGTATTCCAACCCAATATAACCCCTCTTTGATTGATATTCCAGACCTAACATCCGACTACAACAAGACAAGAAATGCCGAGCATAATCAAAAGTATGGAAACCAATAAGGTCTGAATTCAAAAGTGCCTTCAGAATCTCTTCCCTCACAGGTAGAGTCCTATAAATCTCTGACGAAGGAAATGGGCTGTGAAGAAAAAACCCCATTCTGAGTCTATTGAATCTCCTCCGCAAGAAAGTGGGCAAAACCATCAGATGGTAATCATGAATCCAAACATAGTCATCTTCCGGGTTTATAACCTCGATCACCTTTTGCGAGAAAATCTTATTTGCCGCAACATATGCCTCCCATAAAGAACGATCAAACCGGCCGCCGTGATTCGCAGAGTAAGGAAGCATGTAGTGAAACAGTGGCCACAAATGCTGCTTACAAAACCCATGATAGAACTTTGACAAAATGTCAGGAGGCAAAAATGCTGGAACACACTTAAACCTATCCAACAAAAGCTGTGATACATCATCCTGCTCACTCAAATCGATATCAACCTTCAAAGACCCTACATACAAAACCTCCATATCTTCAGGTAAACCATTCTTTAACTGTAACAACAACGAGTCATCATCCCAACTAAAACTCCACCCTTTATTATCAGGTCGACGCTTGGCTTTAACCGGGAGCTGATTAGCAACAATGATAATACGGTCTTGAATAATTGAGGAAGGAACATCAGAGGACACACTATTTGCCTGATCATCATCAAGCTCAGATATAACCCCAGGAACAGTCATTACTCTGGGTAATCGTTTCTTTTCCCGAACCATTACAGGAAAATTCCCAGAAGCTAGATCTAAAAGATTGGTATACGATCTGGACATCATTTTCAATCACGTTTTTTTTTTTAGCTGGTATCAATCCAAACTCGAAGATCTCAAAGCAATTAGACCAAACCCAGTATTGTTTTCCTCTTGATCTTTTAAACGACACACATCAACAACAACAAGTCCCCTGAAATCAAAACGCATTAAACACCCATTTCGAAATGAGATTCAAACATAAGCAAAAGACCATCAATGCCATTTTCCCATATTACACAAAAATCATATATAACATATCTTAAATCATAAAAGTCCGTACAAAAATGGTGACCTAAATTCCAGGCTAAAAAAATCCCATTATAGAAAAATTACCTGCTTCTGTGTGGAAAGAACAAAATCTGAATCGTTCCCGGGTACCGTTTTGGATCAAAAATTATGAGAGAAGAAAACCCTGAAAAAAAAAAAGAGTTATCTTTGTGATTTCAGCCCCAAAAGAAATCTAGGGTTTGGTTTTTGTTCCTCTCCTCCAGCCTAAGAGACACTTCCAATCTCTCTCTCTCTCTCTCTCTCTCTCTCTTCTCTCTCTACAAAAAATGAAATGCTTCTTCCTTTTAGGAGAACAAATGGAAAAAAGAAATAATCTTTACGCCAATATGTTTACAAAGGAAAGAATAAAATAAGCTTCAAAAATTGAAAAACAAAAATGGAAAATTAATTAAATATATTAAAGAAAGAAGAGGATAAGGTCGGCCAGTAGACTACCCAGTAATGCCAACTGGCATCTGAAGAAGGTTCGTCACGCGCTCTTATTCCCCGGCCTTTGGCTTACGTGTCGTTTTGACAGACTGACACGTTGCAACGTGAGGGACCTCTCGAAACAGCCCTCTGGGATCCGTTTACTGGCGTACGTTCATCTAAAGCCTCCTCCGGGTCCCACTCCCATTCGAGCCAAAAGTTATCCCCTGCTACATGCCTTATGGTAGATCCCTGGAAGCCATTCACGTTTTGACACGTGGCAAGCAATTTACTCGGACCAGTTTTTGCGTAAGAGTGGTCCACTGGTCCCTAGTGCACCTGACTTGCCCAAGGAGAACTTAGTGGGGACAGACGTGTGTGCAACTCCCTATTGGAGATCTCACCACGTGGCGCCATGTAGTGTGGAGTTTATGGATAAGGAGAAAAAAATTGAAAAGTGCTGACTATGCAAGCGGGAGATTACGCCATGGATGACATCAAAGATTGACCACGTGGCGCTACGTGGTTGGTGTGAGGTGATAGAGGCAGGGTTGTGTTGTATTGTGTTAAATAGTAGTAATATAGTATCTGGTTCTGTTTGGTTCGTGGCGTCGGGTATTGAAAACATGCCCGGTTAGGGGAGAAAGGAGGAGGGAAATGGTGGGGTCCACTTGAGGGTCGGAGCAAATGTCGTTTTCATCCTCGTTGGGTGTGTCGTTACCTTTGGGTTTATGCGGAATAATCCAAGAGGACGAGGGGTACATCATTAATTGGCTCACTGGCGTACGAGTTAGATCGTAAGGTGGCATTTTTTGACTTGCTTTTTGTCGTTACATCTAACTTTTCAAGCTGAGCAAGAAGAAGATAAGATTGAGAAGAATATGTATCTATATTAGATATATTATATAATAGATTATGCCTGCATATATTGATGTGACGTAAATTCTCGACATTGAATATTTCATGTGTATTATTTATTCATGGTCTTTATTACGTAATTATGATAAGCTAATGTGGTGCATCTCATATTATTAATTAATAAGGGGTGATTTACGATTAAGAAGAATTACTAAATATTAAGGGGGAGATTCATGATCAAAAACATTTAATAAGGGGAGATTTGGCCGGGAGGATAAATTTAATTTATAAACAAATTTTCGTTGTTATTTGAAAACAGCAATAGGAAATATATAAAAGAAAAAAGGTTAATACCAGAGAATATATAATACATTTCACGTTTTGGTTTTTGTTTTTTTTTTTTTTGTTTTCAAAAGTAATATCTACGTACGTAACCGATTGAAAACAGGTTTATGATATTCTATAGAACCATGACAAATAGAGAAATTGAAATAATGTTAACACGGGTCAAATAATTTTATAGATATATGACGCATGATGTAACGATGTGGACATGTACAACACATATATTACATACGTTGAATTGTACTACAAAATACATATTACATGACATGTAAACATGCCACGCCTTTTAGAGCTATTTATGTATGTAATGTAAGAAAATAGTGTCTATGCATTATATTCATCACTAAAAAAAAATCAAAAGCAGAATTATATAAAATGAAAAACGTACGTAACCAGCATTTTGTACGTATATATACATCCGGGTTGGTTTTTCCAACGTCTAGAACGTAGAAATCCTCTCCATAAATCCGAAAAAAGAAATACCCAAAAAAAAAAAAATGTGCGCCCAATGATTACTAGGAAAACGACGAGTTATAGTAGACGTCAAACTATACAAAACAAGAAAATACAATAGAGAGAAAAGAAACAACTTATTATTCCAACGCAATTAACAAAGGTGTAAAAAGAGCCCAAAAGTCTAAAACCCATGGGCCAGTCCCAAGACATAAAGACAATCATCTAAGCATGACTTTTGATTAGTTAGTCGCAATAAGTGACTAAAGTACTGCTTAGAAAATCATCAGGTGGACTTTTTGAGAGATGTCGTCTTTGAAAAATTATGAAAATGTTTCTATTGATGTTGTCCGGAAATGGCAGGACACTTACCAGTGGATACCGATATTCGGAGCTTTCGTGGCGATGTTCACGGCGTTTTTAGCCGGAGCAAACAACCTTCCAGCCCCGGTGCGTGCCCTTTTTATGTGACAGAAAAAAAAAAAAAAAAAAAAAAGAAAGTTAGATTGATAAATTTAATTTAACCACTTCGAAAAAATGTGACACTCGATTAATTTTTTTATATGTATTTGTATTTTGTTTAGTTTTCAACGCCAGTTGGAGCGGGGGCTTTGACCCTTTTCAAGGCGTTCATAATGTCCTGCTTAATCTATGTTCCAGGAGCTGCTTTTGCTAGCAACAGCATTAATGTCAACGGTTTATTCTCTTATGTACGGAAATAAGAAGATACAATAGCACACATGAAATATAAATTTAATTAGTTAAAATAATTAAGTACGTTAATTTAGATGATGATTAAGAACTGCTAATGAAATTTTTTTATACTAATGCTAATTTTGATCAGTTTCTGGAAGAACGTCAGCCTGATGCAGGTTTCTTGATGTGGAGCTTGGTAATTGTTCTTGTCACAGCGGGTAAATATATATGCATGCATATTGTTGTATTCATGATGTATATATATAAAAGAAATAAGAACTATTAACCATGCATGTTGATGGAGTTTTTGTCAACAATAAATTTAGAAAAAATTATGAGATATGGTTTGTGTGAATTGGGTTATTCATCAAAACAAATAAAAGAGGCAAATATTTTATAGTGATTCAGCTCCGAAAAAGATGAGCTTACGTCCACTATTTTTCACTATTTTCTGAAGAATTACAAGAACTCAAAATATTACAATGTGTTGACCGGAAAAAATAAGAAAACACTCTTAAGAATTCTTTAGCTTCTCTAGATTCGAAAAAGTCCTCTCTATCTCCCGATTGGAAAAGTTTTTATCTCTCGATCGGAAAAAAGTCTTTTTTTTTCACCGAAATATTGAACTCCCTTTATATAGATGAGGGTAACTCAATGTTCCTAATTGTGAAAATGGGTAACTATACAATCGGGTAATACAATTTGAGTAACAACATAATTGGATAATCACTTAAATAGGGTAACTGGTTGAACTTGAAAGAGAAACTTTTGTTTCCCTTTCCTTGTAGGTTACCCATTTGAAGAAGCAGAGACTAGTCTCCTTTTTTTTCGGATCGCACATAACCTATTCGGAGGAAATCGTACATAACTCCTGCGGTGGAGATCGCACATAACCTATTTGGAGGAGGTCGCACATAACTTATGCGGTGGAGGTTGTATGTAACTTATGCGGATGAAGTCGCACGTAACTTATACGACCTGACATAGGATTTTAGACCGCACAACAATTGCCTCCCAACTCCATTAGTTCTTTAGGACAAAATGGAGCTTCCTTTTAATGTAAGTGAGTGCGAACTTAAAAAATGCGACGTCACGACCTAGACTTGAGATTCTTAAAGAGTCGAAGAGTCGCCAGATCTCAAATCTCACCTCTCAAGATCACGGTACCTTTTTCTGACAGATGAAAATACGTGTTGCTTTTTCGAGGAGACTCAAGGATATCGATAATGCCAACCGTCGTTTTTTTTTTTAAACTAAATCGTTTCAAATTTCTAAAGATACTGAATTAATTTCGGAAAAAATCAAATCCCGCGTGAACTTCGGCCTTTCGATCTGAAAATCAAATATCTTGATCTACGGCTGTGATTTAGCGATGCTCGAGGAATAAATATTAGAAATCAATCTGCTTCTGCTTCTTCATTACAGACTCGTTTTCCATTTTTCTAAAATCCCGAAGTATTTTAGAGCAAACCCTACAGTGCCATTTCATTCTTCAGCTCGCACAATTCCAGTATCTTCTCTGACGGAGTTCAGACTATATCTAAATCCTTCTGCTTTCGAAGAAAGGTTAGTTCATTCCTTCTCTCCTATTGTTCTTCGTCTGTTCTCGGAAAAACTTACAGTTTCAATTCCTAGGAATAGAAACACATCCCATATTCGAACGAACTTGAATGAGAATTTTTCAGATCTCCTTTTTACCGGTTCATAGAATATTTTTACTAGATAATGGTCAAAGATAAACTGGTGAAAAGAGTTTCTAGGGTCTGATACCCTATTGATTTATTTTTTGACGAACTGCTCGAACAATTTTTATGAATCCGTAGACCAATTAGAAAAAATTCGATGAGCTTGCTTGTTAGTACAATCCTAGGGTAAACCCCCAAAATTTACTAGCACATAGTGAAAATCTTTGATGCTCGCATAGGACTAAATCCATCCGTATTTCTTTTCAGATACCTAGTAGTTAGGATTTTAGGGAAGAGAATGTATTTTCTGGAGAATCTGACTCCAGTGTTAGCTCCATAAACCTCGAAGACTACCTTGAGCCAGAACCCGAGGTAGAGATAATAGAGATCAGACAAAATAGTCCTCGCATAGGCGACCTCTTTTAGGACCAGTGGCCTTGACATATCAGGGATGCCCCTATCTTCTCACCGGGATATCAATACATCAAGGGGAATTGGTCATGTACCAATATAAGGACGAGCTGCACATCGAACAAGCTTAGCAAAATCGTGTGCAGCTATAAGATCGCCATCCCTCTTTGTCTGCCCATAGAATTCAATCGACCATACACACCACCACGTGGAATTGCTTCTTTTTCTGCAGTTCTCAAGTACGGTGTCCACCTCCCACTTCATCCGTACATAAAATCAATTATCGACTACTATGGGGTCATCCCTTTCCAACTGACTCCTAATACGTATAGATATATAGTAGATTTGTATATACTCTACCACAAATTAGGTTTAGAGACCCCTTCTCCTGAAGAGTTCGCTTGGTTTTTTCAATTGAAATCAAACCCGTCAGATCTTGGCTTCTTTTATGCAAGCAAATGGTTGAACCAGATAATAAAAACGATCTACAGGGTTCGTAACAACATGGGAAAATGGAAAAATCCATTTTTTCACTTTGACTATGCGGATAAGGGCTTCTTTCAAAATTCCGGTAGGTAGTTTTCCAATTTATCACCTTTTTCTATTTTGTTATTTTTATCCTGATCACACTCGTATGTCATCGCAGACAACAGGGAACGGCCCGGACTTTCCAGGGAACAGCTCGTAAGGGTGTACAAAATCAACGACCTTCCAATCGAGGAATTTGATTGGAAGGTACTTGGAACTTCCAAGAACCTGGTCGCTTGCGGTCTACTTCCAAAGGGAGCCGCGTTCCCTGACCCCTCCGTCTGTTCGTCCAGACCTTCGAGCTCAAAGAAAAAGAAGCCAAGGAAAAAGACGGATACAGGTGCCTCGTCTTCCAGACTTAGGAAACGAAAAGCACCTGTCACTCCTCCAGCTTCGGAACCTTCCTCTCCAAAAATAACGTCACCTCCAGCTCCTCAACCAGCTCCTCCACAAGAAAAAGGTAATCATATATACATTTTCTAATCATCATGATATTATATCACCTTGCTCACTGACGTATCTGTAGAGAGATGGTTATCGGTAGCGGCCTGCGAACACTACCCTCCACTCTCGGGTCCATGGCAAAATCCAAGATACCCGAGAGCACTCCGCCATCGAAAGGGAAAGAGAAGGTCGACAACTCCAAAAAATGAAAAGTCACCTTCGAGGACATCCCGGCAAGCTCGCCTCCTCCACAGCCTCAGATAACGAGCTATACTGAACCACCCAAAGAGGCTGCCACCTCTTCGGAACCGATCCTGGTAGATAAAGATGAGGAGCTCTTCGCGCTCCTCAATCAACTACCAGAGAAGGCTGGTATGAGTGCAGCCTTCATTGATCGGTTCACTTCCGAGAAGGGCTGGGAGCGAATGAAGCGACGATCTGCCAAGGTTGCTTTTGATTCTACGATGAGGATATTGGCCAATGTAAGTACCTCTTTTTTTCCTCTCCTAAATATTATTTCTTGGTATTAACGGTTATATTTTCAGACCGCGGCTGCTGCTGTCCTGATGCATGACCCGGTCCTCGAATACTTAGAGAAGGCCGAAAAAGTTGAAGAGATAACTCAAGCATTCGAGAACTCGGAGAAAGCTCAGGAGGAGGAGAAAAAAGCCTTCGATTTGGAGAGGCAGTAGCTGCTTGAAGGCCTAGCCAAGGAGAAGCTCGAAAAGGAGAACCTCGAGGAGAAATTCAAAGAGCTCAAGAAAACCATCTCTGAGCATCCGGATCGCATGAGGGAGGCGACAACAGAGGCAGTTCACAAAGCTATCGAAGAGTTCAAGGCGACTGAAGTCAAAGAGCTCGAAGATAAAGCTAGTGACATTGCTTCGTCGACCATCATTTTTAAAATCTTCTGCGAGTATCCGGATTTTGACTTCTCCATCCTTGGCGAGGACGTGGTCGAGCTTGTCCAGAGTTGGAGGGAGGATACTGCTAAAGCTAGAGATGGCGGCGCGAGCACTTCCGCATAACACTTGTATTTTTTTAATATTTTTAGAACAATGTGGGCTTGGTCCCCCTTCCTTTCTTCTTATGTTCGAATGACAAAATTCTTTAATGAATATCATTTTTCCCTGTCAGATTCCTGCAAAATAATGAAAACACAACACTAATTTTAACTAAGTAGTCAATCACTAAGTGACTGATCGGTACGCTTTTTGCGATTTGAATCCAACTAACTTAAAATGAGTTTTAAGTGTTAGGATAGGTTAGGTCGCTTAAGAAAACAGCAAATACGAGTGATGCATTTTTCAAAAGTTCCATGGCAAAATAGGATATAGCAATATTTCACATCGAATAATGAACGTTTTGCTTAGTTACTTTGTTGTTCGATGAGGGAAATTGCATAATATGACATACTGAGGCATAAAGTGAGGAGAAAATCCTAGGATTTTAAGAAATTTCAGATATTTCGACGATCTAAAACTCCATCCCCTCTAAATGGACATTTTGCATAGTCCTTTAGGAAATACGTAGGAGATAATATTCTGATCCTACTGCCCCCCAAATTTATGGTGTCCGGAAACAACCATAAAAATATAAGAGATGAACCAAATCGAAAGATCGATGAGGAGACACCCTTATTGATGACGACGAATGACGATCAACGAATGACAAACAACGAATGATGATCAACGAATGAAGATCGACGAATGACTATCGACGAATGACGATCAACGAATGACGAATAATGAATGACGATCAATGAATGTCGAATGACGAATAAGTAGATGTCTTTATTGATGGATGACGAAAACATGAAGATATACATGAAAGTTAACTGATAAAAGCAACGAAGCTGTCCTACACTCCAGGCATGCTTGATCTTTTGATCGCCAGTTCGAGCTAACTTATATGTCCCAGGTCGAATAATGGCAATAATAACATATGGTCATTCCCAAGAGGGTTCCGAAGAACAAGTTTGCCAACTTCAAATCTTCTTCGTCCGACTTTAAGGTTATAATATCGAGCAGTGCACTGTTGATATGATGCGATCTGAAGTTGAGACTGCTCGCGCCTTTCTTCTAAGAGATCGAGCTCAATCCTTATCAGCACACTACTTTGATCTTGCTCATAGATAGATTGCCGTATCTATATACGGGGTAGTGACATGATATTTGGATCAATCCCGAAGATATCCAAGTTAGATTTCAGAAAAGCAACCAATGAAGCTCGCACAGCTTCTTGAAGCCTCTCAAATCTTTAAAATCTTAGAGGACCTGTCAAATAGCAAATACTCCAAGTCTTCAATGGGTCTAGTTGACTTCATCGATTTCTCGAGGGTCGAGGTTTTCGCTTGTCGTTTCGATTGACGTTTCGCCTGAAGCTTCAACTTACGTTTCGCCTGATGCTTTTCTTTATAGTTGGACTATCATTGTGCGAGGTGTCACATCCTTTGCTGTGAGCTTTAAAGAGTTGTTGTAACAAGTTCGTGCATCATACCGGTTTCCTCGCTCTTCGCCTACTCCTTGTTGAGTCAGAAATTTCATAGCGAGATGATAGATTGATGTTGCTACTCGAAGTTCCCTCAGTGTCAGTCTTCCCAGCATAGCATTGAATGCAGAGGGGCAATTTATTACCAAAAATTGGGTCATTATCGTTGAAACCCTAGAATAGGTTCCAACATTGACCATTAATTTGATCATGCCTACAGGCATCAGGCTGTTACCAGTGAAACCATAGAGTGGAGTGATGGTAGGCTTCAAGTCGCTCTCACTCAAACCCATCTTCTTAAAGGCGTCGTAGTACAAGATGTCCACAGTACTCCCGTTATCAACCAATACTCACCACAACTGTGTGCTTCCACAATTAATTTTTATGACCAATGCATCATTATGTGGATAATGGACTTCCCTCGTGTCTTGTTCCGTAAAGGTAATATCCATATCCGGTACTCGTTGAAGCTTTCGTGGTCGCTGTTCGAGGTGCATGATATTGGTCAATGGCTGTTGTCGAGCTTTTCGCGCATATCTATCATGCGCTCTCTTGGAATCTCCCCCAACTTGTGGTCCTCCGAAAATAGTTCACATCTCGCGCTGAATTTCTAGAGGTCGCTGTCGGTTTTCTTCTCGCCTTTCATTATTCTGTTTAGAGTACTGCTGCAGTCGTCCTTCTTTAATCAATCTTTCGATCTCATCTTTTAGGACAAAGCAGTTATTGGTATCATGTCCAATGTCATTATGATACCGACAAAACTTATTGGGGTCGCGCCTCGCTCTCTCTCTCTTTTCATGGGTTCCGGTTGATGATAGCGCTCTTGTTAGTTTGTGACCACATAGATATGATCTATAGGTATTTTCAATTCGGTATAATTATTGAACTGCATGGGAGCTCTTGAAATCTCCTGCTTTTTATGCCTAGGCTGATTCTCCGTCAACTGTTCATTACTCCTTTTGTTTTTCTTATTAACGTTATTGTTGGTCGTGATCACATCTTTAGTAGCATCTTTCCTTCCTTCTTTCTTTGTCTTACGAAGATTCTCGGGAGAAGATTCTACCCTCAGATGCCGATCAACCCTTCGGTAGAAGTCTTATAGAGATCTACATTCTCGCTCAAGTAATTCCTCCCAAAGTTTAGTTTCTGGTCGCACCCCGGCCATCATGAGAGTTAAAATTCTCCTTCAGGTGGGTTGTTGACCTTTGCTAACTCTGAGGTGAATCGATTGAGATAAGATCATAGAGTTTCCTCTAGACCTTGTCGAATTGCAGACAAGCTAATAAGTGGAACAGTGAAATTCTTTGCAGCTTGGAACTGTCTCAGGAACACCGTTTGAAGTTGTTGCTAGGACGAGATTGAGCCAGATTTGAGTCCTCGGAACCACTTCTTTACTGCTCCTGAAAGAGTTACACTAAAACATCTGCAGCGTGCATGATCATTGACACGATGGAGTTCCATCAAGTCGCTGAAATGATCCATATGGTCATGTGGATCAATTTTCCCATCAAAAGTGTTTATGGTGGGAAGTCTGAATCTAGTAGGTAGGGCAGTAGCTCGGACTTCCTCGCTGAATGGCGATTGATGATATCCATTAGTGAGCTCATCATCTCAACCAGCAAATGCGTCTAATGCGATCCTTAAATTATGAACATCGACGTTCGGAAGGAGAGCATTCTCTCTAGCTGGCAGCAAGGGTGGTCTTTGATCGCTGTCTCGTTGTATGGCATGTTGGTCAGGTAAAGTCTTCTGCGATCTGTGAGAGGAATTCAGCGAAGTAGTGCGATGAGATCGGCTTTGGTCGTTATGATGCGAAGCGGATCATTCATAGTTACGTCGCTGCTCCAAGTATTGTCTTAGGTCTGTAGGATCTTATCTCGACTCTCTGCTGATTCTTTCGAAGATGCTTCTCGATGGTCGTTTTCGTTCGCTGCTCAAGCGATCTTGACTATCAGTGGATTTGCGAAAAGGTTGTCCACGATCACGGTTAGTACTTGAACTCTCTGTACTAGATTCTAGAGGCAAGTTTGTGACTTTGCCTTTTCCTTTGGAGATGCGATCTTCATGACGCTCTTGCTGGGTTCTTGGCTGATCGCGTCTCTTTGTCTCTAGGATTTGTATTCCCTTCTCAGGTAGTTGAGCAGGACGTTCTTTGGGACGTTCATGCTGTGGTGGGGTCACCATCTGCCCTTCAGCAAGCCGTCGTAGAGTGTCATTGATCTGGTTAGTGATTTGCTGAAGGTTTACCAGTGTCTCCTCCATGCAATTCTGTCTCTGAGCAAGGTTTTCTGATGCGGTCATAGTAAGCTGATCCTGAGCAGGGTCTGCCTGTACAGCAGCAATGCTTTGGGGTTGGTTTTGGCTAGTTCCGGTGACTCTGGTAGTGTTTCTGGTATTTACCATAAAAAAGCGATATTTGACAAACTGTTTTGCCGGAATAGCCCTCCTTCTAGCGCCAATTGTTGATGGAGGTTTTGTCAACAATAAATTTAGGAAACATTATGAAATGCAGCTTGTGTGAATTGGGTTATTCATTTTGGCTAGTTCCGGTGACTCTGGTAGTGTTTCTGGTGTTTGCCGTAAAAAAGCGATATTTGACAAACTACTTTGCCGGAATAGCCCTCCTTCTAGCGCCAATTGTTGATGGAGATTTTGTCAACAATAAATTTAGAAAAAATTATGAGATGTGGCTTGTGTGAATTGGGTTATTCATCAAAGCAAATAAAAGAGGCAAAGATTTTATAGTGATTCAGCCCCAAAAAAGATGAGCTTACGTCCAATATTTTTCACTATTTTCTGGAGAATTACAAGAGCTCAAAATATTACACTGTGTTGACTGGAAAAAAGAAGAAAACATTCTTAAGAATTCTTTAGCTTCTGTAGATTCGAAAAAGTCCTCTCTATCTCTCGATTGGAAAAGTTTTTATCTCTCGATCGGAAAAAAGTCTTTTTTTTTTCACCGAAACATTGAGCTCCCTTTATATAGATGAGGGTAACTCAATATTCCTAATTGTGAAAATGAGTAACTATACAATCGGGTAATACAATTTGAGTAACAACATAATTGGGTAATCACTTAAATTGGGTAACTGGTTGAACTTGAAAGAGAAACTTTTGTTTCCCTTTCCTTGTAAGTTATCCGTTTGACGAAGCAGAGACTAGTTTCCTTTTCTTTCGGATCGCACATAACCTATTCAGAGGAGGTCGCACATAACTCCTGCAGTGGAGATCGCACATAACCTATTTGGAGGAGGTCGTACATAACTTATGCGATGGAGGTCGCATGTAACCCTTTCAGATGAGGTCGTATGCAACTTATGCAGAAGAGATCGCACGTAACTTATGCGACCTGATATAGGATTTTAGACCGCACAACACATGTGATGTTGAAAAAGCTGTTATATTAATTATGAGATTTATTGACAACAATCTGGCTAGCTCTGGCCAGTTATCTGGAGCTACCTGTCTCGTCCCAGCAATCTATCCAAGGTGCTCTTTTAGGTACCGTACTTGTTACTGAAGGCTTCGGCTACATACCAATTTGGAATAAGGTATATATATGAAAGATTATACAAACATGCATTCAGGACTGCTCGTTCTGATACTTTGTTAGATTACCAATTCTAGTTAAGCAATGAATTTTATATTATAATGACAAATATTAATGCTGAAAATGTAGAAGGAAAACCACAATTTCAATGGTGGAGGACTTGTTTGGATACTCCTTGAGTGGACTGTTGCCCCATTAATTGCCTGCTTGTTTGCATTTCTCCTCTTCAGAGTCTTGAAGACTTGTGTTCTTCGCCATGAAAATGCAGAGAAAAGGATTCTCGTCTTTCTCCCAATCGACTATGGAGTATCAGCCGGACTGCTTTGTCTCTTTGTTGTGTTTCGGGTTAAATAGTACTACTTAAAATTTTGATGTGCTCTTACGTACTCTCCTTTGTATAATATAAATATTTGCTAGCTCACTTTTAATGAACTCCACCTACATTGCAGCCTCAATTTCCCTTTAGAAAAACAAAGTTTGTGAGTGATCACGCTGGTACTTATTACAGACTGTTGGAGCGGTTTCTCACCAGTCGTCCACGTGTCTTGAACTGCTGATGCTGGACTCTCCAACTGTTCACGTGTCCTTGCTATCTCAAAACTCTCTGAACTCCAAGCAAGATCGGAGAGGCGGGGGTGGCTACCTGCAAAGACTCTCCGATGCTTAAGTCAGTGGTTTTTCTTTGCGTTTTGGTAGCAAGGAGAAAAATATATCAGTCTCAATATCTGTCTCTTTGTCGTGTTTTCTTCTTTTTTCTTCTGCTCTCAGACTATTTTTTCTTTACAAGTGTTTTTTTTGTGTGAACCTCCTCTCTCTCAATGCATAGCTTCCATATATGTAGTTCTCGGATAGTGAACAGTGTTCTTCTCTATCTTTGGAAAAGTAAATATATATTCATGAGTACCTTTCACTTCCAGATCTTTTTAAACCATCATGGGCCGAGATTTCTGTGACCTCTTCTGCGCTACTGCGGCCTGATTTTCGCCGCCTCCCATGGCTTCAATCTGTCAGGGGCGAGATTTGGGCACATCGCCGTTCTGTCAGGACGGCTTGTCCCTGCGCGCGCACCTACCCAGAAACGCATTAAATGCTCTGTCCGGGTCTGGAGCCGCGGGGCTGTTTTCCATTGCATCCAGTCTGAAGACCCTTGGGGCTTCTGACCCCTACGACTGTTGAGGTGAGGGTCGCTGTTCCTAGACAACAGACCTTTGGGGCTTCAGACCGCCAGCTGTCGTGGTTTCGAGGTCTGACCGACTGAACCGTTTGGGATCAGTGGTGGATTCTGCCTTAAATTCGGAAGACTCATAGGCCGAAGGCGAGATCACGTGCGATCCGCGTGACTCCTCTCGTGGTTCAAGGTTCAGGAATGGGCCCCACACAGACAATGAAAACAACATAGCATAAACTTGAAAATATCAAAACCTTTCCAATGATATGCAATATTGGAACAGAACATTAAGACTTTGTTTGACAAGACGACTAGTTTAGTAAATAGAAATCAGATGCTTGATCCAATTATTTAACATTGACCATATTACTAGGCCAAATTCATCTAATTAAATCAATTGTATCTTCCTCTTCCACTTTTTGTCCTAATAGTTAAAGATGTTCTTTCCCTAATTGAATGGCAGGTCCTACCAAACATAATAACTGTGTATAGATGGACATCAGCAGTTGCGGTTGCAGCCGCTGCTTTGATTGGAGCACTACTATCTTTGGTAAGAAAAAGTCATAAGAAATAAGAACTCATCTGATGAATGGGCTCTACCTTTATTAGTGTGTGTACTACCTACTAAAGACTAGTCTCTGCTAGCATTGTACTAAATCTGAATGCATGTTTGGGTTTCAAATATTAGGTAGTGATGGTTCCTTTCGCCATCAAAAAGTTTGACACAACCCAAGCCTACAAGAGAAAAAAGACAAACTTGCCTCTAAAGCAACAATCTGAAGAGACTCAAGATCAAGCATACAATACTAAAGTGGACACTACCGATGAAGACATTGAAATTGCCTTGAAAGGCTTCATGAAGATGAGAGTTCTTGAAACCGTCTACGAAGCGGATGAGAAGAGCTGGCCTTCACTGGACGCAGCACAAGATACTGTGCCACCGGCTTCTCACTCACTCAGTAAATCTTCCACAGAGCAATCTAGTACTCCCTTTAAACAGCTGCTTCAGATTTCGCCGAATCGTCAAACAAGAAAGTTTCAGAAGATTAACAAAAGAACAATGGCTGAGAATGCGTCCGAGTTCATTAGAGACTTTGCAAAATCCACCTTATCTCCAGTTAGGACTACTCTATCTCTGTATTAACATCTTTAATATGAAAACTCTCAAATTATTCATGGTTCTGTTTAATTAAACTCCTTTAATCAGTCATTCTGGATCCATAAAAGTATCTGCTAACTTAATATTATGGCATTGAAATGTCTATAGGCAACTGAATACGACAGACAAACCCTTATACGACATGCCCTAGCAGAAAAGTATGATGAAATGGAAGACTTCTTCAGTTTCCCCCATCTCCTAGGTTCATGCATCTTTGCGTAAATCATCGTACTCTTTTTCGAAACTTGAAATTTCATGGCTTAGCTAAACACACATAAACACAATAAATAATGGAACTGCAGGCTCATTCAATCAGCCTCTGAAGTGGCAGCAGTTGTTAGTCCATATGGAGCTATCCATGACGTGTTTTCACACAGAGAAAATTACTCCGGAGACGGTAAAGACGACGCGGTAAGTTTAAGCCAAGTTGGTAAAGTCACTCGAATTCAATCAGAAGAAAAAAAAAAGGAAAAAAAAAAGATCCCTCCTTAATATTCTGTTTTTTATTAAGGGATTTCTTTGTTTGTTGATGTGCATATGACATACTATATTAGGAATCAGTAAATGCAACAGGTTGGTGGTTTAGAGCGATTGGTGGGTTTAGTGCTGCGGTGGGATTCTTTCTGTGTTATTGGTGGTTGACTCAAAGTCTAGGCGGAAAGTTGAGTTACACAAGCAACTCAAGAGGGCTGGCTTCACAATTGTCAACTGTGGCAGCAATGATTGTGGTTTGTCTGTTTAAGCTTCCAGTTTCAAGTGTTCATGCTTTTGTTGGATCTTTAATTGGAGTTGGAATTGCAGATGACCCTCGAGTAAGAATTCAGATTCCCTTTCCCTAAAAATGTTTATTTTGTTTTTATAATATGATTTAGACTTTAGTTCAATTCATATCCTTTTTATGATTATTTGTGTGTAGAATGTGAACTGGAAGCTGCTACTGAAGTTCATAAGTGGTTGGGTGCTTACTTTGGTTTTCTGTTGTGGGTTTGCTTATGTGATCTTCTCTGCCTCTCTTCACTCACCAGCTTACGTAGTGCCCTAATATTATTATCCCATTGTTTTTCATTTTGAGTCTCTAATGTGGGGCGATTATTCGTCATTGCAATATGTTCTTCGTCTTCTTTTTTTCTTGGCTACTGATTTAACACGTTTCGACATAGCTTACTCTAACAACTGTTTCTTGATCTGTTTGATTTAGCTTTTACATCTTTTATGAAAATTTCGGTTAGAAGAATGGGAAAATGTTCAAAAAAACGAAATAAAAGTTTCATCTTATTTTGGCCCATGCAGGTCAAACCTGCGACCTTCGCGTTATTAGCACGACACTCTAACCAACTGAGCTATTAAGCCAGTCGCTATATGCTTACTATAAATAATTTACGTGTTGTTCTTGTTTTTTTAGAGGAAACTGTCACAAAATATCTATTCTCAATTGAAATTTACCTTTTAATACTTAATTTTTTTCTCTACCGTAATAATACTTTCCGTCTAAATTTTATAGTAACCATCAAATTTTTCCTTTAAGTGCCATTTTAGAAGACTCTTGTCTTCAAAAATAAAATATCCACCATCATTTCTTTGTAAAAATTGAGAGCTTCGTGAAGTCATTTGTTTTGTTCTTAGAATAACCACTTTTTTACTTGTACCTACAATAAAGATTCTAATATAGATTTTGGGTACCCACATAACTTTAGGTCCTTGGAAGTTAGCCTTTGAATTCTTTGGTACCTACTCTTATTTGATACCAAAATATGCATTTTTTTTCGCAAAGCATGAAAAGCTAGTGTGTCTATCTTGATTGCAATAAGTGCAAGTGTACTTTGTACTTTGTGTTACTTTTACTAACTTTCACAAAATAATTTTTGAGATATTTTTATTTTATAGACGACTAATACCCAATACTTCTTTTGTCAAAAACATATTTTTGTCCACCACGCATTAAATCAAAATTCCTCTTTTTATTTATGACATTGTGGATAATATTAGTTAAATCTAAAACTTTTTCACTTAAAGAAGCATTTTTGTATTTCAAAGATACACATATATCACAAGTTAAAATAAATTTTTTTTTTAAATTTTTGAAGTTATTTTGATAAAATAGATAATTTCTTCTTGTGAATATTATTCTTGAAAATGAATTTTTCATAGTTTTCGTGTAAATCATTAAAGTCACTTAATAGATTTTTTTTGTCATAAATCACAATCACTATCATCATCACTACTATCATCACTATCATCATTAGAGTCAAGAGATTTGCCTCATCCTCAATTGCCATGAAGCACATGTTGTTACCTTGAACTTCTTCATCTAATTCATCCTTTCTATTATCAACATATGTGGCCTTTATTTCCTTTTCTTCTTCCCCCATTTTGATTTTTTTTCTTGATCATCATGATTTCACGATAAATGAGAAATTTGAAGAGTTCTTCTAGAGGAACATTAATGACGTCCTTCTCTTCTTTGATAGCAATTACCTTCTTTTGATATATTTTTGTTAAGGTTTTTAGAATTGTAACCATTTCGGTATTGTTATAAGTTTAACTAAGAGCATGAAGATCATTAGTAATATTACTAAATCTAGTAAATATTTGAACAATGGATTCAATACTTTTTATTTTAAATAACTTGTAATCATGCATAAGCATACTAATATTACTTTCTTTAATTTGACTTGTGTTTTCATATGAGCTGTTAAGCATTTTTCATATTTCATGTACATTAGTAGCCATTTGTATACTATTATAAATATTTATATCTATAATACATGACAAACAATGCAAAGCATATCTATTCTTAGAAAACATGATTTTGTCAAAATCATCATACTCATCTAATTTTTTTCAATTAGTTTATTATTTATTATTTTTTTAAGAATATATGGATCTTGAATAACAATATTTAATAAATTATCATCTATAAATTTAAGAAATTGAAGCATTTGGATTTTCTAAATATTGTAGTCAATACGATTGAAAAATGTTGGTCTAGTTGAAAATCCATCATTTTTAAGATTTTGAAAATTGTTTAGATTAGTCATCTCAAGATGGTTAAGTCTTTTAAATTTTAAAACCAATCTCTGATACCAATCGTTAGCCTAAGATTGAACACACTTAATGGTTTTATAATTATCAAGCGTGAACACACTCAAAAACTCTCCTCACAAATATAATAAATACAATTCTAGCTTAGGAGACTTAAGAACAATGTACAATAAAAACTCTAAGATTGGCTCAATATAATTTGAAAGTTAATTCAATGTAGAAATAGACTTTTAAAATTTTAAAGCAATTAGATAATAATTTAGGTTCGTGCAAAGTCTTTTTCAAGTCTTAAAATAGCTTCTATTTATAAACTTGAGTGAAATCTAGCTGTTTATGATCGTTTGACACAGTCTTTAGAGTTTTCGGTAAACTGGTCAAATTTCTGGTAGACTTCCAAAAACTAGTTGTTAGTAATACGGCTGTTGCGGTTGAAATCTAATAGTCATATTAAAGTTTTTGGTCTACTAGATTATATTTTCGGTCTACCAGGCGGTCTACTGGTAGTTAGTTCTGATCTACATAAAACTTTCAAGTTTGGACAGCTTTTTAGCATTTTTCTAAATACTAACAGCTTTTGACATTTTTCAAATTATGATTTCTACATATGTTTAAACACTTGAAAAACATTTAAAATCGATTTGAAAAGAATATTTTAGCTATTGCAAACTTGTTTTAGTTTTATTAAAGTATTTAACAATAATTTAAAAAATATTTATACAAAACATATTCTAGTTTGCAAATAAAAAATCTCTTTTTAGCTTATTTTAAATAATCATAATTTTAAGTATATTTATAACTTATTTAAACTTAAGAAATCATATTTTAAAGAATATTTTTCCTATTCAAATAAATCATTATTTTCTATTTTCAAATTTCTATAATAAAATAACTATTTTAAGCTTAAGATAGTTTGAAAACTTTTTTACAAATATGTGCCAATGCAAAGAGAATCTATATGCAATGAACTAAATCAAATACAAGACTAAATATTAAATATACCATATCTAAGTATAGTCTTGTATCTTGATTGTCCATCTTCAAGCTTGATTCTATTAAGTCCAATATGCATCCTTTTTCAAGCATGATTTTTCTATCAACTTGAGTTAGAAATTTTAAAGTTAGTTCACTACATACTCAAGTTAAATCATTAGTACTAAATTAAATATTTGTTATCTTCAAAATGAGAGTGAGTAAGATTGAAATTTTAATTTCTCAACATACATTATATGTCTTCTCACCTACATCATAAGAGCCAAATGAGCTAATACTCAGTAAGTAAAGATCACACATACTCATGAACGTGTTTCATGCCTAAACTTCATTAAAAGTCATCTTTTCCTTCTAAATGTTGTAACTCACTTTAATTGATTGAATTATGATGGAAGAGAGATAAAAACTAAATACACGAGTAAGTCATCCGACAGCTCTAACTTTAGTGTCATTAGTTCTGAAGCAAGGTTAGATATCTTTATGATGTACTCCTTTATGTTTCCTTTATCTTTATAACAGAGAGAAATTAAGTTACTAAGCATGGGACTTGTTTCTGCCTTTTTGTTTCTTTAGAAATCTTCCACAATTATGTCAAGGAACGCTTTAACATTTTTCTCTTCAGGTATAGCACCCTTGATGGTCTCTGGTATTAAATGTTTCATGATCATGAGACTCATGGGATTAGAATGTTCCTATTGCTTAAAGTTCTTAACAACAGTAGTAGAACTTTCATCTGTAAAAGCAGCAAGTTATGTTTTTCTTAGTACATGGTGCAGATCCATGCAACCGAGTACAATCATAACCTACTCTTTTTATTTCTTAAAGTTTATGTAGTAAAACACAGGTATGGAACTTAAGTTGGTAGATATATTCGAAGTAGAAAATGAACTAGAACAAAAATAAAATAATAAGCTCACATCAAAATCATGTCATAAACTAAGTAAAAAATCATCACATAAATCAAAGAATCATATAAGGTGGGCTCCTATCACATAATATCCAGAACAACATTAATATCTAGTCTTTTGACATAAATATTAACTATAAGTGGTACTCTCAATGTAGCTATCAAATATTGACAATAAATCATTCTACACAATAAGACTTTCTATGGCCCAACTTATTAAAATATCCTTATAGTTTAATTATGTCATTATGTAGGTCAACTTTAAAGTATTATTCTTCTATAAACTAAAATTATAGTCTTGTAAAAAAATGGACAAATTTAAACATTTTGAATTCTAAAACAAAAGAAACTACGTGGTATTACCTTTTAAAAGTGTCTTTGCTAAATGTATAATCGAAAAGTCCTTATTATTTTATCTTCCCGTCAATAGTAATATTTATATTACATCAAAATATCAAAATTAAAAAAAAATATTGCCCACAAGTCAAGCTAATCTACATCTATACAATCATAGTGACAAAAAGTATGCTAGCCAACTAGCAATTCTATACATCATATGTCTCCTTACGTGCGTTACAAGAACTAAATGAGCTAAAATTCAGTAAATAAAGATCACGCATGCTCATGAATATGTTTCATGTACAAACTTTATTCAAATTTCCATTGTACTCTTTCTTTCATAACTTTTCATTTTAATGAACTTTTCTCATAAAACATTCTTTATAGTACCCTTGAGTACACTACAAAGTCGTCACAGTTGGTAGGTCATACCCACCTATGCAAGAAAGAACACATGGCCAATGTGAACTATACCTACCAAATACAGACCGATTAAATAATGTACCTAATAAATCTCATAGTATAATACTTAGTCCTGGCAATTGATAAGCTATATCCACCTATGTGGAAAGGATACCTATGCAAACCATACCTACCTAACACAGATAAACTAAACAATTTACTAAAAAGATATCTAGTAAAATGAGTATAATGGTACTACTCTAAATCCAATACGTGAAAAAGTTCACTTCTTTGAATATCCTATTTAAATGATCATGTCATACTTATGTCTTTCATAAACTTACATCAACTAAAAGAATAATACATATTAATATAATGCACATAAATATGTAGGAAAATATATTTTATCTACTACTGTTCTTGTGATACCGTTAAAATAAATCTTTACTTACCTTATGTCCCAATTAAGAAAGAAAGCAGAAAGGGTTAGTACTCTCTGTAGTAAGATGTGCTAATTATCTGTTATAGATTATTTATCACTAAAAGTGCTCGTCTATAAAATTAGAAAATGTAAGCAAACCTAAATAAAAAATAAAAAATAGAGTCCTTACAAAGCTCAAGGAACTAGCTGATACACCCAAATTTCAAGTAATAGTCATAAAATAATTAATGATACAAAAAGAATTGAATCTTCATAAATACTTTAGGATCATCAAATATAATTCTTTAGAATAAGAAACGACAAGCTTCCAAAGTTATAGACTTTTTATTATTATTATCATCATTTTTAAGATGGTAGTAGTAATTATGAAAAAGATTTGGAGACAATTTTTTCTCATTTAAAAAGAAATTCCAAAATCTGAAAACAAATAAGTTTCAAAATTTACAAATCTCTAAGGTCTTTATTTTTCTTTTGATACTAAGTGATACAGAAAATGTTAAAATAGCTAACAAATATGGAAATACACATAAAAATTTAGATCAGTGCACAATAGTCAAACTATCATAAGCCAATATAGCCGTAATTCCATCAAAATTGTACTGAAATTAAAATTCTCCTCCCAAGAGTTAAACAGCCATAAAAAAACTAAATAATTACTCAAATGATCCCCTCACAAAATAAGGTTCTAATGTAACAATCAATATACAACAAGAGAGAGCATTTCAATAAAATAAAAAAATTAAAAACCTAAAAACAGCCACTCAACGTTTGTAAGCTACTGATGTATATATTATAACTCCATAAATCAAGTAAAAGGAAAGTGTCTTTATAGATTCCTAAAGTAAGAGTTGCTGAAAGTCAAATACCAAAAGAAATACCTTTAACAAGGTGAGAATTAGAGGACCACTATTGTCTTCTTCTTGCTATTAGTTCTCAAGTAATCAAGTATGTGTATACCTCTATATATGGATATATGGTTTCCTCTGTACAACTAATAAAAAGGAAAGTTGGTGACTATAAAGTAAGAGGAAGAGAGAATCATGTTCGTCACTGGAAAGAGACTAAATAATAAATAACTTAAAGTACATATAGCTCTCAAGGTTGCCTACTCAACCAAGTCGGTTTCTACAATATTTTTTTTTTTATCTCGTAATCAATTAATCATGTCTCAGTATATATTTGCATAAAATTTTATTTTTCTTAAGCATGTGTAATGTAATATCCTTTTTGCACACCAAGCTACCAAATTGAGCTTACCAACCCTTTACAACATTTTTGACAATTTTAGCATACTAGTATAGGTATAAAAGTGCTTAATATACAATATAAAGTTATTTATTATTGACTTATTTTGCATGTGAAAATCTTAGACATCATACTCATTGCTCGCATTGAAACCTAATATTTATCATCTATTTACTATGACAAGTGTGTCCATTATTCGACCAAATAATAATCTTCCTTTAGGCCTATCATTATTCGTATGTACAACAAATACACACATCCAAATGTTTCCAAACAAATAAATCTATACAATAGAGTTTACATGGACAATATATTATTTTAACTCATCTATTTCAAAATATTTTAGCAAATAGTGCAAAGAAAAATAACTAAATTATCCAAATATAAATTGAAAATTTCAATGCACAAAATAATAGATGACTGACTGAGTTTTAAATACTTTATCAACTCTTAAAGCCAAATAGAGTTTTTGGATAAAGTGTGAGTCGAACTTAAGTTGGGTTGAGAAAATAAACATGATTGGTCGAGTTTTAGGTTAGAACTACTTGATTGGGTTGAAAATGACTCTATTCTATCCAAAAACAAGACCTTGATCTTTAATTATGTCTAAAATTCACCTATGTTACTAGACGAACCAGCACTGTGGTGCCAGGAATTTAGCATTGCGGTACTAGGAATCTAGTGTTGCAGTATTGGTCACAAAACAATTTTCAAAGCCCAAGTTTTGGTGCTGCAACACCTTGCCCGCTAGATGTTTAACACCATAGCACCAATTTACTAGAGGGCATTGATTTGTGGCACTATGATGCTAGGTCAATTGCCAAAATCATAATTATACAAATTTTGAAAAGAAGTAACCTTCCTTTATGATATTTTTAGCAATTTTCATCCCTAATCTTCAGACTTTATGACTCAAAACTCAGAATTTAACTATCAACTACTTAATATCTTAACAAAATCATGTAAATCAAAGAATTCATGCATGTAATATCTAACCCTAGAAAGCCATATAGGGAAAGATATTGAAAAACTAAAGATATATATGATTTTTCCTAATAATTTAACATGATTCCGACTTTGATACCACTTGTTAGATATAATCAAGGATTGAAAAAACCTAATATCATCCTAGAAACATTCATATCAAATTGTCAAAAGAGATTTGTTGAGAAATTTGTTACTAACCTGAGTCCATAGCAAATAGACAATCTCAATCATAAAAGCAAAAATAATTGAATGATTGAGAGCCTGAGGGTTAATGATCTTCCAGAGCCAAATCTTTCTAGAATACTTAATGGTTTCTCTCTATTGATGGAGCAGAGGAGAAGAGACTCAGGGACCAAAACCCTATAGTCTACTTTATATACTAACCTAATTTAGATCTCATCAGTCACAACCAGATTTGTACTAGGTAACCATGTATTACAAATTTCATACCCTATTAGTAATTTTCTGAACTCACAAATAGATCACTTATTGACTCTACTTAATTAGACAACCTATAATTATAAAATTGTTATCAACTATATAAGCCAACTTTGGAAATAATTAACCCAAGATGTGAAATTCATCATGAAAAAAAAGAATTAGGTTACTCGTAGAGGATTACTAAATGATCTATATTCTAATTAGAGATTTGGGTGCTTTTTACACTACTACTATCTTCCTTTCCTATTCATAAGATGACACCCACATAAACTCAAAATGTATCCTTTCTCTACTTTTTTGGATAAAAATTAATAATGAAGCCGTTGTTCCCTCGCTGTTCTCAATTGGAGCTGGGACTGCTCACAATGACAATAGAACAGTCCTTGTGATAGTAGAAAAACGTTTAGTCATTGGATTTATATGCCCAATACTAAATATTACTATTTATAATATTTCTCCTCCTATTAAATTACTAAGCATATCCTAATAAAAATCAAAACTAGCTAGTATAAAGGCAGGAAGGGTCAATCCATAGAGATTAGGTATTAAATTATCGCTAAGTGCCGGAACTATTGCAACTCAACTTTATTTAGATATAAAGTTTAAACAAATAAATGAAAACAAAGATCAAAAGAATAAAGCATAAATAAAATATAGATAATTATTATGCATGGATGTGCTAAGTTTGTCAAACTGCACTACTATAGAAAATATTTTCCGCGTTACTTATAGGGCGATATAGAAGAGAAACCACGTCACTCTATAAGTGACTTAGAAACAAGTAATATGGTAGCACCACATCATACTACATCGCTTTTAAAACGACGTAGTATGCTGGCCTACCAATGAGCTTCCACGTTGCTTGTAAGGAAAGTTTTATGGTATACTGACTTACCATGTTGCTTGTATAGAAAGTGATATGGTAGGCCATAAATTATCAATTATCAAGATCTTATCACGTCATATTTGGGGGAATATCGAGTTACTCCTCCAGGAAGCGACGTGGTATATGTCGTCTTCCTCCCCTTGTGTGCTCCATCGTGTGCTCGACCTGTATAGGTTACAGCATTCTAAAAAATCTTAACTACCTGTAGATTTTCTTGTAGATCAGACTAATGATACACTCTCTTTATACCACCTCTACGAGCCAAATGCCAAATCACCGACTTTGTGATCCATTGCCCAAATTTTTACAGTGTTGCTTCCTCCCTTGCCTCCCTTTCCATGCCCTAGCATTATTGATGATGGTCGGAAAACTCAAGAATTTGCACCTAAAAAATCAAAAGACCAATACATAAATTTTCAAAGACTTAAGAATTGAAGAAACTGAAATAAGAGAAAGAGGTACCTGAAATTCGAAATGGATAGAGTTCGAATAAGAATGTATTGAAAATTATAGGTTTATTCTAATTATGGTTGGGAGACAATTTGGTAGAGTTGATGGTTTTGAATAGATGGTCGTGATAGGGTATTTTCTGTAGGTGTGGATCGATGAAATAGTTAGTATGAGTCCCCACTACATTACTTTTGCAGAAAGTGACGTAGTACGTCACCCAACCACGTCGCTAGTTATATAAGTGACATGATACGTGCACACCTACTATATCATTTTTGTAGAAAATAACGTGGTATTAAATAAAATAATATACTATGTTATTTTATACGGAAGCGACGTAGTACGTGGCCCAATCATGTTGCTCATTATATAAGCGACGTGATAGAACCTACAATCACATTGCTTTTAAATAATATGATGTGAGAGTTCTACCATGTCGCTTTTTTTAGAAAACAACATGATTCAATGATGTTGTTGGTCCCTTTTTTAGTAGTGTTGAGTAATTACTGGCCTAATTCTATTTAATTCACTAATCGAGGGATCTAACCTCATTTCATTACCTCTCTCGTGCATCAATAAAGTAATACATCTAACTAGCCTAAGTTGATATCCCTATCTAACCTATTCAATTAGGTGTTTATTAAGTTCAAGCCCTCCAATAGAAGTTAAGGTATCGCTCACTCCTAGTCTCACAATAACCCAAATAACCTAAAACTATCAAGGTGATTATCTACGTGTTGATATCCTCTCGGTTTCACAATAACCTAAACTATGCCTCTTAATTCCAGATTATAAGAATAATCTCACCTGAGCATCAAAACTACATCCTAAAGTTAACTAATTTATAAGCCAAATAAATTAGAAGAAATGAGCAAGGAGAAGCATAAATGAATTGACGATAGAAAATAGATCAATAATAAACAAAATAATCAAAACAAAGTATTAAAAAGAAAAAATCTAGTCATAGTTATCAAATATAAACAAGCATAGTAGAGAATCCGTTATTAATCTCGATAAGAAGTTCATAATATCTAAACAAGATTTCACAATATACCCAATATAAATTTCAAGAAAGATTAGGATAGAGAAAAAGAAAAAGAAAAACTCTTGTGAAGATGAACTTCAAGTCTTCAAGAATCTCTCCTAAGAATTCTCTGAGAAATCTTCAACTCCAAACTTTTCTCTCTAGGAATTTAGTGTGTTTTTCTCTCCAATTTTCCACATTGAAATTTGTACCTTAATACCTCTTTTAAGCTTCATTCTAGGTAAAATTTAAGTACTAATTAAGGGTAGATGAGTCTTTATTATTAGATTATAAGAAAAGAGGAATTCAGGCCATCGAAACTTATTAAAAAGGCTCAAAAATATGTCTAAGATGCATCAAGTACGTAACTGCACTTCTCAAAGGCACCTCCGGGCAACAGGCTAGGTACATGGGCGCCTTCCAGGGATGCAATTATGTGCTCCTTTCTGCCTAGAGGCACAGAGGCACCTCCCAAGGGCACGGCTGTGCACCTTGTTGCATGCTGTTGCACGCTGTGGCTTCGAGGGTGTGCTATTTTTCCGTTTTAGTTCTGATTTGTTTCATTTAGTTACATTTTTTTTTGTATCAGACTCAATTTCAATTTAAATAGTTTGAAAAATTCAATTTTTAGACATAAATTTACTTTGATTCTCATTTATTCACAAAAATTATAAAAATAAACAAAAACATATTAAACCAACAAGAACGATTAAAATGCACAAAGATTTGAACTTGAAACATACTTGATTTAGATATTAATATCCTCCTCATCACCTCGCCATCTTTTCTGAAAGAATTACCTGTTCAAACCCGCTTACTGAAGAGCCTGCTACTATACTTGTCAGAATTAAACTTGTGATGTCCATGAATCGGCCTTACCTGGTCTTGGGATTTGATTCTTTGGAGGTGGTGTCGTCCCTTCAAAGCAATCAAAATCGACCACGGGAGATCAGAGTGATAATTACTGATATTAGGAAGCTGCTTGAGTTGTGTAAGATTTGGTATATTAATTTTAATTCTTCACTCTTGTAATTTAGTCCTCACAATATTGCTGCATGGGTTGCGTTCTCTCTGTCTTTTGGTATCTTTGATGTTCTGGATATCCTTCCTAAGGTTTGTTTGGACTATTTGCCTTGAAAAAATGTCCAAGTTTCTTGTTTTTGGCGGCACTTTGCTTTGCCTACTGGCATTTAATGAAGTTATTTCTTATTTTAAAATAAATAAATAGAGCAATCCAACACTTCCCCAAATCAAACTCCTCGTGACCTCATGTGACTTCTTTTCTACTTCACAATAAAGTTTTTCTCTCCATCTTTCTTTCTTTTTTTTTTTCCCCTCGAAAATCTTGGAAGAAGGAAACTAGAAAGAGTTAACTCTTTTTTTTTAATTTTTGCATATTATCTAATGGAAATACAAAAACGTATGGACACTTGATCCTTTTTAAATTCTTAAAAGGGGGAGGAAGAGAAACAAATCATTTTGAGTATCGTGGTAAAATAAGTGGAATTAATGTTTTAAAAGATATGCTCAAAATTATGTACTATAATAAATCTTCTCAATTCTATAGATACACTAGTGGTTTTTTTTTCTGAGATTATTTTTTAGTTATTGGCACAAAGAGTTAAAAAAATAAAATAAAAATAAAAAGAAGAAAAATTAGTATGGAAGTTCCAAAATTTGGGGTCTCGCTTAAATATGGAGTCTTAGGCAAATGCCTTTGTTGCCTAAGGTATGAGCCGTCTCTTGCTCATAGAAATTCCTATATAGACTTTCTCCATGACTTAACTTTTACTTCATTCATGATTCTCAGTTTGTAAGGTATATATATTATTGGATTTGTAACACTTTTATGGCTCAAACTTAGCTCCCAAACGTTTCAGGATAAGAGACTACTTAGCCTCAGGTGGACTGACGGACTGACAGGAGAGGTCGTCTACATTGTACATATTCGGCTCAAGTCGTGTCCCACCTTGTAATCATAATTGAACCAGACCACTGTATCATATATAATATTAGGAATTTCAACTCTTATTCTAACTTTTTGGTTCTAATTTGTATATTTGTCATGTAATTTCTCATTATTTAATTGATGATTTATTAAATTTATTTATAATATGTAATACAAATAATGATCATAATCAACACAGTCAAAAGATGTAACACATGTGTTGATATTAGTAATTTAGAAAAATAATTGAGATTCCTAACGTAATCTTTTTACTATCTACAAAATTAATTTACAATGTATATGTTGAATCGAAAAAATAAAAATCCTTACAAGATATACACTATAAAAGTGGAGTATTATAAAATAAAATCAATATTAATTCACGCTACATATATATAGGTTGCCAATCTAATAGGTATTTTTTTTCTTTACCTATGGGTATGTATTTTTTTTTGAGCCGTTAGATCACCATCTAATGGTGATCCAATGGCTATAATAAAATGCATGAAAAGACGTGCATTATTAATGCTCTTTCTCTCTCTTATTTTTTACAATAAAAAAATATGCATGCTAAATTTTCATTGGCCAAATTGATNATATATATATATATATATATATATAAAAGCTCAAAGTTTTGTAAAATTGAATTTTCAATCTATATGTAACATATACCACACGAAATCTCATAACTAAGAATTTTTTTTCGTTTTTTTTTTCCCTTTTTTTTTGCTTGAAATGTCTTATCAATAACTTATGACATTATCAAGAAAATTCCTTTGCAGTCACTTCTTTTATGCAAAATCCTATTTTTCAAAACCAAAATGATGATTAAAAAAAGAGTAAATCATGATTTTTTTTAAAATTAAGTGGGCATGGTACTGTATCAAGGACGAAAATTTACTTTGACGAAGAGAGACATGATATTTCAATGCAAATGCTGAAGAATAGCGGCCAATGGAATTTACCTTACAAATAACTAAACAAGATATTGGATAAGGACTCACTACCTATACGTATTGTGCCACCATTGTTGACCATTATGATATGTGGTATATCCATGCAAATACAATAGTAGAGGTGGGAGGAGAATCAAGCCCGCGGACTATATACGGAAAATAAAAGTCACATTGTAGCCTAAACTTAGCTTTAAATTAGGAAATGGACTAAATTCAGTGTCCATTGGGCTTGCTACTATATTATATATCTATCTTCTTCGATCGCCGAAAAAATCAACTTTTTGATCTACCTAACTATCCGCGTCGCCAATAACGTGATTCTTTCACTTATTATCCAAAGCTTTTCAAAGCTTTAATCATAACATTTTAGCACTACTAATTAGCTAGTCAACTATGCAAAATAATTAATTAACTACAGAGATGGTCACATGTATGTTATTGTGGCTTGATTTTTGGGTTCAAAATTTGAAGATGCTGATTCGGGCAAGTCCTAGCACAACTTTTCTGTAATTTCTTGCATTGACATTTTTATCTTGTAATAAATTATTAAGTGCTAATAGTTAGCCATCATGTTTGTTATAAGACAAATATGACTAGTGTATTTATCTTCGTTAACGGTGGCTTGTTGTACTTAATTATCTATTCAACTAGTAATAAGATTATTCCAAAGTATGTCGCTCGTGACATATATTTTTTATTATTTATATAAAATAACATAAGGATATTTTTTTTAAAAAAATTAGGCTTAACTAATGATCACCACTTACTATAAATTTAAAGGAAAATAACACACACACTCTACAAAGATTTGAATTCCTGACCTCTCAAACTCACACACACATCCCTCAAATCTTGGACCAACTAAGCTAGCCCTAATTAGCAAAGTAACCTTATGATATACATATATAGGTAAGAAAAATACTAAAAAAGACTTGTTGTGCATACTTAAATATATAGCTTGTTAAGATTAAGTTCCCCATCTTCATCCACCTTTAACATATAAACGAAAGAGACCCACGAGCAATAGCTCATGTGATCAGCACTCTATCGTTAGAGCAAATCGTTAGAGTAAGAGGTGTCTGATTGTAACCCCACCCTCTTCCATCTTCCCACTAATTTGTAATATATAAAAAAAAAACATATAAAGGAAAGAGGGAGAGAAAAAAAAAAGAGCATATATATATATAATGCATTTGAAATCTGAGTACTTTTATATATATATATATATGGTTGCCAATCCAATAGGTATTTTTTTTCTTTACCTATGGATAGGTATTTGTTTTTTAGCCGTTGGATTACCATCTAAAGGTGATCTAATAGCTATAATGAAATGTATGAAAAGACGTGTATCATTAATGCTCTTTCTCTCTCTTATTTTTTACAATAAAAAATGTGCATACTAAATTTTTATTGGCTAAATTGATATCTATGTATAGGTAAAAAAAAAAATACCTACTGGATTGGTGCCATATAGAAATCCTGAACCCTAATATTACTCCAAAACAAAACAAAACAAAAAAAAGAAAAAAAATCTGACCTCTAATTGAGTAAAGTGAAAGTAACATACATTGGTAACTAAATATATAAGAAACTAACAAAATTAATCTCGCTTAATCATTTTTCCACTGCCTTCATTTCATACAAAATTGCCAAAAGAAATTTAACACACAACTATATGTACCAAGAATTTTATAATCATAATTCATAACCCAATATTGGAGCACCGCTTAGGTGATCCTTCTCTAATCCCAAGCTAACCTACCCTACCCTACCCTATCTAATTGAGTAAAGTGAAAGTAACATACATTGGTAACTAAATATATAAGAAACTAACAAAATTAATCTCGCTTAATCATTTTTCCACTGCCTTCATTTCATACAAAATTGCCAAAAGAAATTTAACACACAACTATATGTACCAAGAATTTTATAATCATAATTCATAACCCAATATTGGAGCACCGCTTAGGTGATCCTTCTCTAATCCCAAGCTAACCTACCCTACCCTACCCTACCCTACCCTACCTCTCTCATATAAAGTAAGTGAAAAAGGAAAAGGCTTTTTGATGAGTTTCAAAACTTTGTCAAATATTTCTCTCTGCTCCTTTTTGAAGTTTTTCATATATCGACCCCAAAAGCCTGAAAAATCAAACCAACACTACGCGGCGTGGGTCATGGTCTTATGCAATATTCCACTCTGATCTACTCCCACTTTATAAGGATTTCTTTACTAAGCTTAAAATTCTGCCTCATCCATCTGTCAAATTCTCGCTTACATATATTATACAAATACACATTGGTCTAACCAAAGCCTTATAATGTGAATTGTGTATATAAACCACAATATATAACATGCCTTGTGTCCTCTAGTACATATTTATAATGGCCAGCTTCAGTCAAAACCGGTCTTACTTCTTTGCCATCACAATACTATATATATTTCTCTCACTATTAGCTCTCCTAACGGCGTCGTCCGCCGCTGCCAGAAGTGCAAGGAATAAGCTGCAGCCGCCGCCACTGCCGATACATCAGAAAGCTTCTAAGACAACTCCCCCGCCACCAGAGTTTCATGCGGTGGCGGCTCGGCAGCCGCGGGGTGTCGTTAAGCGCAGCGGGCCGCTTAATTCTGGACCGAGCCATAGGGGCAACGAGTCCCCCACTTAATTTCGAGGCCATGCCGATTTCCTCATTTTTTTTTTAATACATGCACACATTTTTACAGTGTATACTTCACAAATATACTTGAAGTTATTTCACCTTGATTATAATAATATAAGGACTACTTTTTTTTTTCCTCATTTGTAGGATAGACTAAGATTATGATCGTTACTGTATTGAGCTTAAAACTGGATCAATGAAACTTGAGAATTTTGGATTGAGTGCATCAAAATCCATGATGGCGTTATTTATTATTATTATACCTAAAACTGGTATCTAACACAAGTTATTAGGCAGTAAGTACCTAAATTCTGAAGAGCCTTTTGCAGCTAGCTGTGTCTTACTCAAAATATTGCTAATTTAATTATTACAATAATGAATTTAACCTTATAGCAAAACTACATAACTCATTTCAAAAAAACAAAAGGAATTATGGAGAAGATAATTGTTATATTTGACGACCAATTGTTACACCGCCTTAACTGTAAAAATATGGTAGTAAGTATGTATTATAGTACGGATTTTTCTTTTTTAAATTCCTGATAAACCAATATAGATTGACCCTAATGTAATTAAATATGTTAGAATGAACTGAAACGAGAGTTAAATAATAGCGTTTATTTTTGTAATCCAACTGTCAATATTAATTTTCCCACCGACATGTAACAATGAAAAATATAGCTACTAGCTCCAATAACTAGGATTTTGGTTGGTCTCCTCGAGGTGAATTGAGAACTGTAATTAATTAGAAAGGCATATCACTTGGTTGTGTCACTTGGACATTGTCTAATTGCTGTTCAGCTACTCCAATTTCTACTTCAAATGCTGTTGTGGAACTTTATGATATATTTTTTTTCAAACTTACTATAAACACTTACAGAAATTTAATTAATTCATCCTCATAAAGTGATCTATATGTTCTATTGCAAAATAAACCCAACCCAACTTTAAGCCCAAAACCTGAAATGGGTGCCCTGGGGCCGTTATTGTCAATCTATGACCCAAATCGTGCTAAGGAAATTTTACGTTCAAGCTTTTCATGACTAATTGTATGCATGGGAGACTGGTTGGGTTAATATGTCAAGTTTTTGCATCCAAAAATTCCAATCTGTTCGACTATAAGATCTAAAATATGAATACATATATATATATAGGCATCGAGTAGGTTTTTCTTTCTTTCTTTTCAACCTAGTTATCTATAGATATTTTTTTGTCCTATTAAAATATATCCATGCATGCAAAAGTTGAAGAAAAGAAGGAGCATCAAATAATAAATATTTATTATTATTATTTTTTGTTCCAATTACTTAAATCAAATCAAGGTAACTGTTAAATAATATGATCCAGCAGTGAGAAAAAATACTTATAAATAAGCTAAAAAAAAAATACATACTAAACTATGACCCTATATATATGCGCTCTGTCATTATCGATTATTCTTGGAAGTTCAAAACATGTATCTATCTCAATTATTTCAAAGATTAAGCACACGTGTTTAGAATTAGAAATATGATTATATACATAAAGAAGACGGTTAATCACATTTTTATATTGGATTAGGTTCGTCCTTAAGTGTGTTTAGCGTCTCCTGTCTATCTTACCATATAAAGCCATAAGAAACACTTACTATTATGGACGGAATTTGCAAAATAATAAAATATATTGTTTAGTTATAATAAAATCATATGTTATCATTTTTTTTAGATCAGGAATTTTCAACTATTGTTGTTCAAGTTCTCAAGAGGATAATATACATATACGTCACAATAAATCCAAAAGGCAAAATATCCTATTCAATGGCAATTAACATGCTTTCCAATTGGAAGACATAAATCCTTGGCAATAAATAGAAAAAGGAAAAGATATATACCAATAATTCAACATATCTATATTTATAAAGATTATTTGCCATATGCAACCTGTTTAGGATTGCATTAAAAAGTTGCTTTCTTTTTTGTTTTGTTTTTTGTTTTGTCTCTTTTTTATGTATTAATAATGTCTTGTACATATCAAATTGGCAGCATCAAAGCAGTAGTGTAGCATGGAATGGTTTGGTTGTGGTATAAACAATCTAGAGGCCATTTCTAAATGCCGCATTTTGTGTGGGAAAAGAAGAGGCACAAAGGAGACAAAGACGATGGGACTAAATTCAAAATTAAGGAGTCTTGAAACAAACTAAAACATTATCATCAACAACAGCAAATTATTCATTACTAAAACATTATCATCAACAACAGCAAATTATTCATTCTCCCAATTATATCATGCACGTTCCTCATGTGCCACCTCTTTCTTTCGTTATATATGTTCTTCTTTTTTTTTTCTCTTTTTTTTTTTTGCTAAAGCTAGTAATAAAAGTTGATGACAAGCAAATTATATATATATATATATGGTTGCCAATCCAATAGGTTTTTTTTTTTTTTGTCTATGGGTAGGTATTTTTTTTTAGCCGTTGGATCATCATATAATGGTGATCTAATGGCTATAACGAAGTGCATGAAAAGACGTGCATCATTAATGTTCTTTCTCTCTCTTACTTTTTCATGCACATTTTTTTATTGTAAAAAGTAAGAAAAAGAAAGAACATTAATGATGCACGTCTTTTCATACACTTCATTATAGCTATTGGATTACCATTAGATGGTGATCCAATGGCTAAAAAAAAAAACCTACCCATAGGTAAAGAAAAAAAATACCTATTGGATTGACAACTTATATATACAATGGCTATAATGAAGTGCATGAAAGGACGTGCATCATTAATGTTCTTTCTCTCTCTTACTTTTTACAATAAAAAAATATGCATTCTAAATTTTCATTGGCCAAATTGATATCTATGCATAGGTAAAAAAAAAATACCTACTGGATTGGTACCCATATATATATATATATATATATATATATATATACATATATATATATATATACATACATATATATAGGGCACAAGTTCATTAGATATTTTTTTTTTCCTATACATAGGTATCGTTTTGGCTAATTAAAATTTATCATACACATTTTTTTATAATAAAAAATAAGAGAGAGAAATAACATTAATGATATACATCATTATAGCCGTTAGAACACGGTTAAATAATAATCTAATAACTAGAAAAAAAATACATATACATAGGTAAAAAAAAATACCTATTAGATTGACAAATATATATATATATATATATTATATATATATAGGGCACCAATCTAATAGGTATTTTTTTTTTTTTACCTATGCATAGGTATCAATTTGGCCAATGAAAATTTAGCATGCACATTTTTTTATTGTAAAAGGTAAGAAAGAGAAAGAACATTAATGATATACGTCTTTTCGTGCATTTTATTATAGCCATTGGATCACCATTAGATTGTAATCTAATGGCTAAAAAAAATACCTATACATAAGTAAAAAAAAAATACCTATTGGATTGGCAAGCATATATATATATAAGACAGTAGTACACATGGTTTTCATACGTTTTTCTTTTCTTAAAAACATTTTGGATCAACTTTTGGTTTACTGCTATAATTTAATGGAAATTGATGAGATAGTAAGTGACATGTGTGGTCCAACCTCAAAAGTGAAACAATCAATGCAAAGGCCAAGTATCTTTTGGTAGGCTGCCCATGGACTTGCGACTACTGCCTTTGAATGGGGACCCCACTATTATACAAATTAATTTCTATTTAGAAAACCACGTGACTCAAAATTTGACTTAAAATAAAATTTAAGCACATATTTCTTGTCCCATGAGTTCTCATTTCCAACTAACCCGGGCGGTTTGTGGAGCCCTTTTGGTTTGAAGAAAGAAACATTTGGTATTAGTTTCATCTTCTTGTTCCTCTTGTCTATGTTACATGCACATTACTATTAATGTGTGTGTTATAAATTATAATACATGATTAATAGAGACTCTTTTGTCTGCTGACAATTTGATTTTGACCAAAAACTTTCATTTGAACAAATTAGAAAAAAAAAAAAAAAAAAAAAAGTGTTACTTGAGTTAGGAAGAATTCTATGTTAACGAATTGGAGTTCTTGGTCACTCATCTTCGGTCCTAACTCCTAACTAGAAAATAAAATTATATAAAATAAAAATATTGGCTTCCCCGTAAAACTCAATGTAAAATGATTAATTATGCCATTTAGTTTATGTTAACCTGTTAGGACTGGGACTTAATTTTGAGTCCTTTTTCATGTTTAAAAAAAGAAAGGAAAAAAAAAAAGATCTCCACTTTTTAAAAAGTGTGACTCGATTTAGTGAAATTAAATTAATTTATTAGCAAGTTGGTGTTTTTAATCACTTATCTTCGGTCGCAGAAAAATTTTAAAAAGGAAAATGACTGGCTGCCCCGTAAATTTTAATCTAAAAATGATTAATTGTGCCATTTATTTTATGTAAACCTGCAAGCACTGGCACTATTAATAAGTTTGAATCTTGCTCATGTAACATCAGGGGCTGCGCTTAGATACTGTCCAAATTAATGGAGCAAGCTAAGCCAGGAATTTAATTCGTCCTTTATGGTCATGAGGTCGTCATTCTCATCCATTTTGTAGTAGTCAACAAGCAACGGCACTAGGGACGAAAATCAATCTCGTATAATGAATTGTTGGATTAAACTTACGTTGTTAATTAACTTTAATCTGTTATTATATTGATAAGTTTAAAGTCAACTGATTTTGTTTGGATTTTATATATTTTGTTTTTCATAGGTCACTTAATTAGCTTTTAACAAATCACGCAAATGACATTATAAAGTCACTCCAAACCTTTTATGGCTTTTGTTTTCAAAAAAAAAAAAAAGAAAAAAAAAACCTTTGATGGCTTTCAAACTGGCACGTGGCAATCATACATTGATCGTACTATACCAAACTTTGAACTTTGGGCCACAATACGTCTCCGGCATATGTAGTTGATTAGTATTATCATTTTTTTTTCTTGGGTTCAAATTTAATTACATATGTCCACTTATATGTTTACTCGCACTAAAAAACTTAACTGAAAAAGTCATGCTTACATTGGCCACAATATACGGTTAGCTGCCGGCGTTATTGGGGTGTAATTTCACGTGGAGCAATTAGCTGCTGCTATTTTAATACAATATGAAACAATAATTTTAAAATAAAAAAGAAAAAAAAAATAAAGTAGTTAAAAGCAAATGTGGTGCTTGTTGCCCAAAACTAGGAGAGATGAGTATCACATTTCTCTAACTTTTCATGTACAAAGCTCATATTTTTATTAACGCGTATTCTTTACAACAATTATTCATTTTGTCCTTTTCATATAAATTTGTTTTCTTATTTTTAGTTTTGTATATTCAAGTACATCCTAAATAATAAAATCATTTTATTTTTGTCCCATCAATTTTAACTTGTATTCAAGTGTGGCAAAATTGTTCTAAAACCGTTAGAAAATAGTTGGTGGACAATAACTAATAAGTTATTTAATTTTTTCAAAAGTTAAATAAATGCCCTTATTATTTTTTTTTTCTTTTTTGTTGGGCATTTTCAAATAACTAGTTTTTGTGTGATTAATAAATGAATAAATGAAAAAAATGAAAAAATAAATGTAACATAATATTCTTTTACATGGTTAAATATATATATATATATATATATATATATATATGTATATACGTAATATGAAAAAAAAAAACAAAAAGCGTGATATAATAATTCTTATTCAAACTTGACATATGTGTTTTTATTACATATAGTTTTTTGTTTGTAGTTTTAGTGTAGTATTTAATTATCAAAAAAAAAATTAGTTATTATATCTCTATTTTTTTTTACCCTCAGTATAAATTTGCTCTCTTATGTTTGACTTTATATTCAAGTGTCCCCAAAATAAAAAAAAGAGTGAAATGCCAATTTGGTCATTGTCCACTAATAATTTTTTTGACGGTGTTAGAGTTGAAGGACAAAAAAAAAATAACTTAGTATTTTAGAGGCACTTGAATATAAAACCCAAAGCGAGGGGAGCAAAAAAGGAACAATTTTATCAAAGTCAAAAATAGAAAACAAATTTATACCGGGGGGAAAATGATTAATTATTCTATTATTTATGGCATTCCTCTTTATATTTTCGGTCATGTGGGCATTATTAATTGTTTGCTAGTTGTTAATTATATTATCCCCTCATAATCAAGAGCTAGGCAATTAATGTTTCCAAGGAAATATAATAAGTTTAATGAGTAAATCTTCTGACCTGTAACGCATGAAGGAATATGTTTTCAATTAACAAGTCAAATGTGGTACCATTCAATTTCCTTACAAGAAAGTTATTAGACTAATGAAAACAGAAGACGTAACCAACTTGATATTGGAATTCATGATCATCATAAACGTGCCATGAGTCTAAGAAGAGTTTGAAAGGGAGAAGAAACGAATATATGCATGCATATATATACTCTAACTGGCTACTAGCTAGCTAGCTCCATATAGGATATAGATACGATAGACCCAGTCAATATTGATGGCTAAACACAAACCTCGATTATATTTCTTCTTATTCTTACCATATATATATATATAAATGGTATTGCGTTATTACTCATGCTGTAATTCTTTTGAGTACGAAATTGACTTGAAATGGTATTTGATCTCCATGTATGTGTACAACCCTAATAATATTTATATACTACTTGATACTAAATTTAGATAACCGGGAATAAATAGTTAATTATTATCATGTACAAGATTGAAATTAGACAGCTAGCCAGCAAATGAATACTCGACTCTTATTAACTTGCGTTAAATTTCTCCTTTCTATATATCATTTACTAACGACGTACGTAAATCAAACCAATTAGGGGTTCGCTAGTTTGTACTAATAAACATATTTTATGAACGATAATATATTTATATATATAATTTTTTTTTATAAAAATTTAAATGATTATAAAAGTAGATAATTGGGTACCCAAAAAATATGGAGGTGACTTTGATAAGTATATTTAAATGGTTATATGAATCACTCTCAAAGTGTATTGCACGAAAAGCTACAATTAACCCCGGCTACAGTTACAGACCAAATTTAATCAATAGATTCAATACATAGAATGACAGAAATGACAGTTTTATAGGAAACCCAGACCGGCGATTGGTTTGTCATGGGCCATCAAGTGAACATGTCCCAAAAACGCGTTTTTTCTTTCTTTTTTTTTTTTTTTTTGAGCACTTTCATTTATTATAGGCTAGAGCCATATGGCATGCCATTACGTGACATGTAGTCCTAAAACATGGACCATTTGAGAACAACCTCAACAAAATTCATAGAAATGCTCTCAAGTAATACATACTTCTCTTTTTTTTTTTTCCCCCCCCCCTTTTCTGGGGGCATTACTGTGTTATTTTGAATGAGTCTTACCAAAAATGTACTCTGATTATTATTGAAAAATTTCTAATTTATATATTAATGAAGGGATGGATTTACAAGTACTTGAATAATAATGATTCCAAGACAAAGGAAATAAACTAGTTTAAACCTGCACTGTCTATATACACATTTTCAGCTCTTCTAATTCAGTTTGTATCTAAGAGACCACAAACAAAACAATTACAAAAAGAAAAAGATAAAAAGATATAAAAAAAAAAAACCGAAGATATGAACTAACAAAAGAAAAATGTGTTTCAAGATATATATATAATAATAATAAAAAAAAAAAAATCAGTGACCAACACCAGGGCTAGGGACAGACTGGAGATTCCGATCCATGATCATAAGGTGCCGCTCGACGAGCTTTTCGTTATCGACCTCGGCGTGACCCTTCTTGCTTGGAGAAGAAGAGGGCACTGTGCCCTTCGGAAGGGCACTTAGGAACAAAGAGGCCTTTGAATAAAGGACCCTCTCCACCTCATTCTTGAAAAATAATTCCTTGTTAGTTTCCAAAAACTTCCTGCCTTCTGAGCTTGACACGAGAGAGAAAAACAGTACCAAGAAAACGAATGCCAAAGAGCTTAAGCGAGCCATAGTAGTATTGGAACTGAATTGTGTAGCAATATTGCTTTGAGAGAGAGAGAGAGAGAGAGAGAGAGAGAGAGGTTTTTGAGTGTTTGGGTTTTGTTGAATAATGCGTTATGGGAATTGGGTTTGGGCATGTATATATAATATTTGAAGTTAGGCGAGAGAAAATACATGTAGTAACGCGTGACGGCAGGAGAGAGAGAGCTTGGAGATCAAGTAAAAAGGTATAAGAGAATTGAGAGAGTGGCCAAGTCAATACACTGAAAATATAGGAAGGAAGAGTGTGTACTTCTAGGAAATTGACGAGTTGGGGAAATATCAAAATATGGAGTCTCATAAGTCAGAGTGATGTTGTATTAAGTTTTTTTTTTCTTTTTTTTTTTTTTGTGATCATGTTGAGAAGACCCACGTGGAGACCAAGTTGGTAAGCATAAAGACTATTAAAGGATTGGCCGGCTGCCAAAACTGGTACTACTATGCTGTTTTAGTTTCACTTTCATATGCTATATATGCGCGTATTCATGCCCCGTCGATCTCCCCAAACTTTCAACCCTCATTTATTAGTGTGGTTGTTATACACTGAGGCTCGGCTAGCCTTCTTCAGAAGTTATTAATGTTGGAATACACTAGTAAAAAATTGAAATATGGGAAGTGTTTGTAATGATTTGATGAGCAATATATCAATTTGGATCGTCTCAAATCGTGTCTAACATTGAATGAATAACATATCATATTAAAAATTTAAACAAAAGGCGTGATAAAGTTATAATTTTAATCAGATAAGCTATATAATTAATTAGACATTGATTAGGACATAACGGCTGAACGATAGAAGTCTAGCCTTACTCTCAATTGAGGGATGCATGGTTACTTCTTCTTTCAATAGGAAGGGATTCAATATAGGAAATGGATTAGACAGCAAAATTAGGTGTATGGAGTTAATAGAAAAATAAATGGTAATTAAGTGTACACTTTAGTTTTAAGCAATTCTGCTTTTGTTTTGATTGGCTATTGGGTCAAACTAAGATATGCTTTTTTATTTTACAAATAGTGGATCATATGTTAAAAGGTACCTTGAACTTTAGATGCGTGAAACACATTGCAAATCAAGGAGACTAATTGATGTAACGATTGCCTAGTCACAGATTTTGAAAAGGAAATGATTTGTTACAATATCATATAATAGGATTGATTAGCGTAGTGAGATAATTTTAATGTCAATTAGTAAGTAAAACTGAGTGTGATATCGAGTATATATAAAATAATTAGAAAATGAAAGTCACAAGTCCCCTTCTAACACTAATTATTTGTGATTATTTTAATGGGAAAGGATCCAAAACAAATTAATAAAATTTGGTGTATGAAATAAAAAAAGAGAGAAAGCAGAATTTAAGTCTCAAACGGTATGCACATGAATTGGTTTGTGTAGGAACTTCTCTTTTCATTATTTATTGGGTCAAACTAAGATGTGTTTCCTCTTTAGTTAATTACACTCTTTTTATTTCTTTTTTAAAGATAGTGAATCATATTTGAATTGTTTCGTAGAACTTAGAACCATGAATTGTAGACATAGACTAATAAATATTAACCATACACTAAATGTGAAGTTTTGTATTCGAAGAAGATGTAATTTTCTTTGAATCCTCTTCAATTAAAATACCAAGAATATATATATATATATATGCGACAAAATATCAAGAATAATTTAATGGGCATCAAACATCATAAATGACATGACACCTGAATGATCAGTAGATTCCTATCCTTATAAAGAGTCATTCAATGATATTGATACCATGTAATTATCAGAAGCCTTAAAAGAAAGCCTTCTTGAATGGGGTGCAATTGTGCAAACTCTTCCTCAAATAAAAAAGCCAATAAGCCATGCGTGTTGAATAAAAATTCAAATCTCAGTATTCATTCACCAAAAATTAAAGTGTAATTAAGACTAAAGAGGTAAATGTTCCGATTATTATGCTTCGTTTTCATCGACTGTCAGAGACATTCTCTGAGCCCCACTGCCAAACATCACAGCTAACTCAGGTACAAGCTTCCCAAGCCGAAGCTCAGCTAGCCAGATAGCTTTTCACTCTCAATTCACCAAGTCAAAAAGTCAAAATCCGCGAGGTAGAAGTAGAAGGATCACATTGGTCCCCAGAGATATGATTTGTTTTTCAAATAAAAAAAAGTTTTATTGGTAGAGAAAAACATATCGTAATGTGAATAAAATCAACAAAATCAAAATGGTCTCAAAATTGAATTCACATGGCCAAGTTTGACATATATTTTATCACGGCCCCTGTTATGTTAGGTTTCTCTGTTTTGTCTCTGTTTGGGTCATTGTTATCTACTCTTAGTCTCTACTATTACTTGGGATTACGCACTCAATTTTTATTTTCATTTTTCTTAATGTCGGTGGGAGGACCCTCCATCACTTTTTGGAGATTTCTAATTTGACCTTTTGGATCGTCTCTTTCCACCTTTTGGTAAATAGATACAAAGATAGAGATTGAGAGAGACGCTCTCGCAACCCTATAGTCAATGAAGCAAATAAAGGAAGAAAGCAAAAATAAACGTAACAATATTGGCAAAAATTTTCATATGTTTTTAATCATGTAGGGTGACTTTTTTCTGTACTAATCTTGGATTTCATTTGCTTAATTTGATTTGATGTGAACACTTGTGTTTCTTATTTTTAATTTTACTTGTCTCAATAATCTTCTAACTAGTGATGTTTAACGTGTGTGATTTATAGCAAAAACGACCAATTTGAGGGGCCACACTTTTTTTTTTGGGGGGTCAGGACTTTGTTTGATCTCCAATACCATAAACCTAGGACACAATGGACAAACAGCCTAAGAAAAGATATTGGTTTGGATTATACCTTTGGAATGTAAGAATATATGTGGCTAGTGGCCACCCAATCCCTGCCATCACATACTCAATATTATGCCTTGTTTAATCGGCAACAACAAGCTTAAAATACAATTTTGATAGTTCAAAACCAGTTGTCAAATAAGCAATTAGAGTATTACTTTTTGCAACAAATTTGGTCGAATTTTTTCGTAACTTAGATTTTTGACTAAAAGAAACTCGACTTGTACCACATAGTCCTCAAATATATGGCTGTATCTGAAGTGCGATTGTGACTAGTTAAGATTAGTTCAAATCGTAAAATTAATTAATTACATTATATTTGAGCTGTTCAAATTTTACAATATGAGACAATGAGTCATGGGGTATGGGTTGTTCCACTTTTTATTACTGCAGAATTGTCAATGGCTTGTGTATGAAATAGGATTTCATTTAAAGCCATTAATTATCGGAAACCCTTTAAAAGTTGTGGCATTTGTCTTTTCCTAGTAAGCCGGTGAGAATCGACAAAATTTGGCTAGCACTGGCGGCGCAGTGGTACCAATAAATTATGGTCCGTACAAATCAAGCTAGTATTACATGTGGCCAAAGAGGCTGCCCAGCCAAAATATACATGCAATTGTATTGGTAAGAGCGCCACATACGTCGCACTACAGAACTATTAGATTGAGACAAATTTTATTTAGATCACGAATTCTAACTATCTCTGTCTTAACATGAATTTTAATTAAAAAATGATTCAGAATTTTGACAAAAACATATTCTCTACTTTTTCTATAAGAAAGCAAAACTCAGTAAGTAAGTGACAATCAAGTCTAAGTAATACTTAAATTTATCTTTAAAAAATATTTTAATCATTATATTTATATAGGATTGTCATGAATACTAATTTTACTCAGAGCTATATCATCTTCAGTAATAATATCATAGAAAAAATGATACCGCACATCAATGTGTTTGGTCTTCTCGTGAAAAATTTGATTTTTTATGAGAAAAAATAGCACTCTAACTATCACAAAAAGATTGTAGTTATTTCATCTGTAAGTTTTTACTGAGTTCACTAAATAATTCTTTCAACTGAGTTCACTAAATAGTTCTTTCAACTAAATAGCTTCCTTACAAGCCTCAATAATAGCCACGTATTCAGCCTCAGTAATAGATAATACAACTACAGTTTATAAGGTAGTTTTCCAACTGATAGTACAACCACCAATGGTGAAAACATACACAGCTAGAGATCTTCTCTTATCAAGGTCTCCAATAAAATCAGAATCAATATATCTAACGACTCCACTTTGAGTTCTCCCAAATTACAAACAAACATCAATAGAGCCACGCAAGTATCTAAAAATCTACTAAACTGCTTTTCCATGTTCCTTAATAGGATTTGTCAGATATCTACTAATAGTGCGAACTCCATATGACAAGTCTAGATGAAAACAAACTATAGCATACATGAGAGATTCCACTACACTAGAATATAGAACTCGAGACATGTAATCAATCTCATCATTTGATTATGGAGATAAAGTAGATGAAAGTCTGAAATGAGCTACTAATAAAGTACTAACAGGTTTAGCATTTTGTATATTGAATATGTATAGAACATTCTTAATCTACCATTTCTAACTTAGATACAATTTACTTGCGTTTTTATCTCTCAGAATCTCTATTCCAAGTATCTTCTTTGCTACTCTCAAATCTTTTATCTCAGACTCTTTACTAAGCTGGACTTTGACATTTCTATTCTCTTTTTTATCCTTAGCTGTTATCAACATATTATCGACGTATAAAAGTAGATATACACAAGACCTAGCACACTTCTTAAAGTAGACACAACTGTTATAGTTTCTTCTCTTGAAATCATGAGTGGTCATAAATAAATCAAACCTCTTATACCATTATTTGGGTGACTATTTCAAGTCATACAGATACTTCTTCAACAAGCACACATAGTTCTCTTTTTTAGAGTATACAAAACACTCTGATTATTCCGTGTAGATGTCTTTTTCAAGTTCTCCATATAAGAATATTGTCTTCACATCTAACTGTTCAAGTTCAAGTTCATATATAGGTACAATACCAAGTGAAGCTCGAATTGAACTATGCTTTACAACTGGAGAAAACATGCTTATAAAGTCTACACTTGGAACTCGATTGTAGTCCTTTGCAACTAACCTCGTCTTATATCGAGCTTCTTCAAATTTTGGTATTCTTTTTTTCTTTTTGTAGGCCCATTTGTAACAAACAGCTTTCTTACCCCTAGATAGTTTCACTGAATTCCATATGCCATTCTTATGAAGTGATTCCATCTCTTTCTATAAAGTAATTATCCATTTGTCAGAGTTGTCATAACTAACTGCCTCTATGTAAATAGAAGGTTCTTTACTAGAATCAATATATTTAGCCACTTTAAAGCATAATCAACTAAATTGTCCTCAGCATACCTATATAGAGGTCTAATATTTCTTCTAGGCTGATTTTTAGTAATTGAATACTGTGGAGATGCTAGTGGTAGTGATGGTAATGAAGAAGAAACTAATTGAGAAGTAAACGCTGGTGTACATTCTAACCTAATCTTAAGCTCCACCTGAGTGTTTAATTTCTGCTAATATTTAATACTAGAATCTCTAATAGGTAAATCACGAAGCATAGTAGATTTATCAAAAATAAGAACTCTACTTATTAAAATTTTTTAAGTTTCTAGACATCATAGTTTATATCCTTTAATACTAGCCTTATAGCCTAGAAAAATACGCTTCATAGATCTAGGTTCCAACTTTCTATTATCAGTATGAGTATAGACAGGACATCCAAATATCTTCAAATCATTAGCAGGAGTACAAGCCTATATCTCATCTGGAGTCTTTTTCTCAATAGCGTTTGAAGGTGACCGATTAATCAGAAAACAAGTTGTAAAAATAGCTTTTGTCTAAAAGGATTTAGGTAAATGAGCATTGGAGTGTATATAATATACTTTCTCCATCAATGTCCTATTTATGCACTCTATCACACCATTTTGTTACAGAATACAATGAACTGTTAAGTACCTTACGATGCCTTCGATCTTGCAGAAAACATTAAACTCATCAAAGGAAAACTTTAAGCCATTATCAGTATGGAGACGTCTAATCTACTTCCCTTCTACTTCTGGATCATAGTCTTCGATTCCCTGAATATAGGTAATATATCATTCTTTTACTTCAGAAAGTATACCCAATGTTTTCTAGAGAAATCATTGATAATCATTAGTAAATACCTAGCACCTCCCTTAGAAGGTACCTTAGATGGTCCCCAGAGATCAAAATGTATATAGTCAAGTGTTTCTTTTATAATATGGATATCTTTTGCAAATTTGACTTTCTTTTGCTTTTCAAAAATGCAGTGCTCACAGAACTTCAGTTTATTAGTACTCTGCCTATCAAGAAGTCCACTTTTGCTCAATTTAACCACACCATTCTCATTTATATGCCTAAGACGGATATGCTAGAGTCTAATGACTTTTGTTAGCCCAAGATTGACTACTCAAAAGGAGGTTGAATTGGGTTTTAAAATTTTTTAAGAATTCAACTATGTAAAACCATATACTACTATTTTGAATCTTTAAGACTAAATAGGCAATAATACCAAATATATAATAATAATACCAACTCAATTAAGTACAAAAATAATCAAACACATAATCAAATAGTTTGCAATAAAGTTAAGAGTGGTTTTTACGAGGTTTGACAAATACGGCAATTTGTCTACGTCCCTGACCCTTGGCAACTTGTTTTGAGATTCTACTATTTAGATCAAGATTGTGGGCTTGACCAACTCTTGTACAAAATGAGTAATTTCTCCTTAGGTACACTCATACTTTTATAATATTCTTGAATCCAGTTCTATCACGCCTAACTCTGGATTGTTTAGACTCCAGTGCCAATCCTCACCTATATGGATTTTTTAGATAGTGGTGTCAATCTCACTAACTCACAAGTTATTTAGACTCTGATGACAATCTCACCGATATTCGAATTGTTTAGACTCCAGTGACAACCTCACCTAAAACATATTATTTTGACTTCGGTGGCAACCCCATCTCACAGTTACAATTTTAGTTTTTGTTGAGTCTCTCAACTAGAACCTCTCTCTAATAAAAACATTTGATACAAGGTAAGCCTAGAGAGAATAGATGTAAATACAAGATATGATCTAATTTGACTTAAGTGATTTTTGTGAAAAAGTGGATTTGAAAGCTTGGACCACAAAAATTTATTAGAACAACTTCAATGTATGATATAAGCAATGTAAGGATGTTCAAAAGTTATTTCAAGTGTTAAAAAAGCTTATATTATAGACTTGAATGAAACTAGTCGTTTATAATCATTTGACAGACATTTTGTCATTTTCGGTAGACTGAAAGTGCATTTTCGATCGATTGAAAATACTAGCCGTTGGTAGTGTGGTTCTAACGATTGAATCTGAAAATTGCCACAAATATGCATGGAATCGGTAGACTGATTCTGAAGGCTGGTCTACCAAATCTATCCGAGAGCAAACTTTGAATTTTATTTTATCTTTTTCAATTATTTTCAAAATGTGACTTTGTAAATTGATTTATTATGTAATATAGGAACTATAGAAATTCATAAATCAATTTAAAAGCTTATGTAAAATAAATTTCTTATTTTAATAGGAGATAAACAAGTTTGACAATTTTGTTTTGAAAATATCCAATTTTATGAAAACTTTGAGATATTAAGATCATATTATGTGTAAACATATATTCAAATACAAGAACTAAATGTTTAATCTTTGCTAGTTTATGTTTTGTATTCTTGATCTTTGTCTTCAAGTTCTTTTCTACCCGTCGTCATGCTTGATTCTAATAACTCCAATATGCATCTATCTTTAAGTTTGATTCCTTGATTAACTTGATTTAGAATTTTGAAGCTATTTCACTACACACTCAAGTTTAATCATTAGCACTAAATCAAATTTTTGTTATTTTCAAAATAAGAGTGAATAAGATTGAAACCTCAATTTTCCAACAACTTCATCTTTTGACAATGAAGGATTAGAGACAACTACTTCACTAATAGTTGGAGAACCCAACAAAACATATAATTCGACAACGTTTTTTCTGGCCTTTTATCATGACAAGAGCTCCTTAGAAACCTTTAGAACTCCACCTTCACCAGTATACTTGTACCCTATTGAATTAAGAGTACTCAAAGAGATCAGATTTCTCTTTAAATTGGAACATATCTCATGTCGGTGATAGTCTTGATAACTCCATCAAACATCTTAATTTTGACTGTACCAATACCACCAACTTTACAAGGTGCATTATTTCCCATCAATACAACATCTTTAGATACAGTTTTATATGTTAAAAATTGTTGGAATAATATCCTATAAAGTAGTTTATTATTTTGACATTATAAATAATATTTATCAGATTATTTGTTATCTATTTATTGTTAGTAAATTCTATGTTATGAATTTCTATTTCATTTGTGTCTCATTGATATACTTGTGATGTGTATGTTTATCTTATGTAAACATCTAAAGATTTCGAGACATGTAATGAGTAATAAAGAATTATTCATATGATTTTCATATGTGAGAGACATTATATTCTTTGTTTCATTATGTCTAAATTAAATTCTTCTCATTCTGCATATTGAAGATGAAATACTTTATTATGTCATAGAATATAATGTTGTCTATTTGATTAATGAAGTCTCTAATTATTGAAATAAGGCTTCAGATAGAAACATTAGTATGTTATAAGAAAGTTACCAAGTGAATTAGAATTTAAGGTTAAGTGTTGTAACTTAAATTTCTAATTTTATTAATCTAGCACTACTGTAGAAAACTTTAATCCTAATGATTAATGAACTTATTTTCATGTATGTTTTTTAGTTACTAAAAGAATAGTTTTGATTTAAGGTTCGAACTCCAGTATCTTGGAAGATAACATATATGAAATATATAGAACGTATTTCCATGATGGACGCCATGCATATAATGTCATTTTGAGTTTTTTCAAGTACTTAGATAATACAAACCAGGGCCCTAGTATTCACTATGTGAATTTGACTGTATTGGTATAAGTAGATACAAACACTATAGTCAATTATTATCCATTAGATTAAAAATAGCAACTCAAAGGTAAATATATATTAGAGGGGTAATACGGTAATTTCACCTTGCTATTACGGCATTACATTGGGGGTACGTCTATAGGTATAGTATATGCTAAATAAATCAAGCTAATTATTTAATAATAAGCTTCACAGAAAATAAATGACATTTAGTCCAAGAGTTCAATATTGGGCCTATAATGGTATGCCCTAATATTAATGAACAAGACCTAATCATAATTATGAGTTAATTATGATTGTGGATATATGATCTATTGGAACTTGGACTTTATAGATCCATCTGGTACTTTATCTAGCTCAAATTAAAGCTCAATAGTTATTTGATGATCAGTTGAATCCAACAAGCCTAATAAGTCTATTAGGGTTTACTGCTAGTTGTGTGAGTTACACGTGAAATACCTTTTGAAAAAAGAGTGTCACACGAAAAATAGAGAGAAGGAGAGCAGAGGAAAATCGGCCACACTAGGGGATTCATCACCTTTAGTGTTTCGGCCATTCTAGAGAAATCAGTTCGGGAAGATTGTCTTCTTATTTATCTGTGGATCTCTTTGTTAGGTATTAAGAAGGTGAACACCCACCAGATCAATCAAATGACTTTCGAGAATAGACAAAAAGATGAAAAAGTTGTAGAGTGAATCCGGGTATTATTCTTGTCTAGATCAAGTGTTAATTTATATTATATCATGATCTGAAATAATTTGCAAAGAGAAAAATTTTAAATGACTAATTTCACTGCTTTTTTAGATTTTACAAAACTATGGTGTTCTTGAAAATAATTTTGTGAAAATATTTTCTAGAATTTTATTCAAATGAATACCAGCAATTGATACTAGAGCATAGTTTTATTGTTGATCTAGCATATTTTACTCTGATCTATTCTCTTGTTGATTGATGTTTTTGATTTCTGAAAAGTTTGACACATCACATGACCCTCTTATTTTTATTCTGAAGCTTATAATATTCAGATTTGATATGGCTTTTTTACTTGCAATAATTGCAAGTTTTATTATTATTTCTAGATTTCGATATGCCTCTATTTTCACTACCAGAATTCCTTTCCTGCATTCTCTTTTTAGCAACGAGACCCTTTGCCTGAGTCTCAGTCTCAATAATAATCGGATTCATCTTCCCTTTAGAAAGCAAAGCATCATAAACCATACTCACAATAAGGGATTCACAACTATATAAAATAGTATCTCTAAAAGATTATCTACGCTCAAAATATACTAGCAGTTATCATAATATAGATTAAGGTATTGATACTACAGAGAAGTAAATTAACAATGAAAAGGTAACAAAAAATTAAAAAAAAACATTAAATAAGTAATAAATTATAATAATCACAGAAATATAAACGAAAATATCAATATAAGAAAAACGAGGCTTTAAGATTCACTTAATTGTTCGTTTAAGTGCTACAAACTTTGATTCTTATTTACAACTCAATTATATGTTTCATATTCATAGCACTTAAGAACAAATATTAATTTAAAGTATTCAATATAAAAAATTCTTCCAATTATTATCAAAAATAATTTATCTTACTAGTTATCTAAAATTGATAATATATCACAGAGAAGTAAAGTAAAAAATCAACTAATAAAACAAATACAATTTTAATCTAATTTAAATCACCACATAAAAAAAAATATGACTGACTTTATATGAGAAACTAAAAAATAATAAACTAGAAAAACTACATAACTAAGATCATCTATCTAGTCTCTATAAAAATTAACCTAATTTTAAACTCATCTCACACTCTCTTTAAGAAAAAAAAAAAAAAAATTCTCAAAAGTAGTATATATATTTTTTCTCTTATTTAAGTTTAGAGTGTTACACCGTCTTTACGTTTTCAAAAGTGAAATTTGATTGATAATACGATGTTTTAAATCTCCGCAATTTTTTCTTCTCTCTTTCTCTCTCTCTTCTTTCACGTTTTCTCAGTTATAGGTCGAGATCTAGAGTGCACAATCTTGTGAGCATGGCACGAAAATGGCTCGTCATTGGTTGATGGGAAACATCAAAGTCAAAAGGGTGAAGTGGTGGCATTTGAATGAACGAAAAACCGAGTGCACGAAACTCGCGGAGTACAAGAACGGACACGACCTGGAAGGATGCTGTAGCGCTGACAACCATGGGCCTTAGTTGTCCCCTGCTGCTCCACTCGCCTGAACCGGCCTGTGCATGACACGCACCCTCATGATGTGTTTTGATCGAGATTAGATGGCTAGAAATGTGCATACATTTCCTCTCCCCACACGCACGCATCTCAATTTTTGTTTTTCATTTTTTTTCTTTTTGGTGAAATCTAATTGATCATGACATGTCAAATCTCTACGATTTTCTCTTTCTTCTTTTCGCTCTCCCTCTTCCTTTATATTTCTTGAGTCATGGTTGGTGATCTGATGTGGTGAAATCTCGTGAGCACGGCACAAAGATGGCTCGTCATTGGTTGATAGGAAATATCAAAGTCAAAGGGTGAAATGACAGCATTTGAATGGATGAAAAATTGAGAGCATGAAACTCGTGGAGTATAGGAATGAACATGACCGAGAAAGGTACTGCGGCACCGACAGCCGTGGGCCCTAGCTGTCCCCTACTGCTCCACTCGCCTGAACCCACTTGTGCATGACACGAACCATCCTGACGGGTTTTGATCAAGATGTGACGACTAGAAACACGCGTACATATCCTCTCCTCATAAGCACGCATCTTCAGTTTTGTTTTCCAATTTTTTTTCTTTTTCTTTATCTAAATAAAATCAAAATAAAATTAATATTTAATCAAAATAAATCCGAATCACATTTAAAAACAATAAATAATCTAAATACTAAAACTAAAAAAATAAATAGGTAAATAATCTCTTATCCTAAAATTAAATCTAAAATAACTTAAAATTCAATAAAATTAAATTTAAATACTTAATATTGAATTAAAAATAAAATAACTTAAATTAATTTAAAAACTAAATAAAAATACTCTAAAACACACAAAATATATAAGTAAAAAAAATACAAATTACTTTATTTTCATAGAGTTATTAAAAGAATGTATGAAAAAGACAATGTACACGACAAGATGAACACTAAATTCTCAGTCTTAAATTTAACTTCCAAAGCTTCCAAATCAGAAACAGTTTCCTTAAAGGCGTTTAAGTGGTTTTTTAGAGACATACTTTTTCTCATACGATGAAAATATAATTGTTACTTTTGATGTAGTTTGTTGGTTAGACTTTTGATGTAGTTTGTTGGTTAGACTTTTCGTCATACGCAACTACTCTTACTTCAACTATAAAGCAGTTGTAGTTTTCTCCAAAGATCGTCTTATAAAATAGTATTCGACAGATATAATTGAATCCAAGATATGGGTTTTCGATCGCTACGTTACTTTTCCTTTGTAGACAAGGACGAGGGCATCTAATTGATTCTTAATAGTATATTATTCAATTTTAATTGTGCGAACTTTTCCTTTGTAGACAAGGACGAGGGCATCTAATTGATTCTTAATAGTATATTATTCAATTTTAATTGTGCGAGCATGATCTGCATCTTAACCTTCCATAACAAAAATCTGGTGTTACGATCTGAAAGCGAAATACCACACCTTGTGCTTGCCATTATCATAATCAAACCTAGATTCAAAGTTATGATATCAGTTTGTTAAGAATTAACGAACGATGACCAACAAAAGAATGACAACAAGAACACATATCTTTATGTAAAAAAACCTAATTGGAAAAAATCACTAATAGTGAAGAAAATTTTACTATGTCAAAAATAATGCACAAAAGGTAGAATATTATATGACTAAGCCAAAATATATAAATGTCAAAACTCTAAAATATATATATGTGTATGGATGAAAATCGTATAGAAAAATTGGCACAATAAAATAGGGTGATGGGTTCCGGGATTAGGCCTATTAGCCCGATCTCTCCACTTCCACCACAAATCTTAAAAAATTCTCTTAATTGTAAAAACGACACATATGTCATACTGCGAAACTTTCAGACAAACAGAACTTTGAGTCATGAACTCTAACAACATATATTACATATATATATATATATATATATTTTTAAGCAGCAGATTCAAGACATTATCGAGTAATTAACTCACCATTGCTCAAAACAATTTTCATTGTACTGATTTATATAGACATTATCGAGTAATTAACTCACCATTGCTCAAAACAATATTCATTGTACTGATTTATATAGACATTATCGAGTAATCAACTCACCATTGCTCAAAACAATATTCATTTTACTGATTTATATGCATGTTTGCTAAAGTTAGAGAACCCATGATAAAAAAGAGTAATTTAATCTTTTTTTCTCCGAATTGTAGCTCCTATTAATTTAATTTTTTTTTACATCCAATTAGTTTGACTCAGAAAGTTCAAAACATATTAGACTTGCACTCAAACTAAGTTTGTGAATGTCTCTTTCAAACAAACCTTGTTTTAATTATTTTTTTAAAAGGATAAACTCATTGTTTAGACTAGTAGAAGAGGCATGCATTTGAAAAAGGGGCTAAACAGAAACCCATAATAAGAATATCGGTTGCCAATTGTGGATTAGGGCTAGGATTAGGACTATGATTCGGAGCAAAAATAGTAAAAAATAAAAGATAAAAATCAGAGAACTATGATTAAATTAAGGTTTTAATGAGCTTTTTAATTTTGGTGAGTTGCATCTCTTTGGTTACTTTGCAGCTTATTGACAACTTTATCAAAGGTAGCCACACATTTTGAAGGACATGCAGCAGGGCCGAAATTAATATCACAACTTCGGGAAGTTGTAGGGCAATAATTAATACATAATTATTTATACCAAACATAATTAGAAAAAGGAATCTTTTGTCAGTATGAGTTCCAATGTCCTTTTACTCCAAAAAAAAAAAAAAAGTTCCAATGTCCTATATATAGCTAGCCCTGTCTAACGCCAAAAGGTTAAATTATTGTATACATTATAAGTGGCTATACGCGGACCAAAGTCCTCAGCGCCCTAAAGATTACTTGATCCTGAGCTTTTTTCTACAGCTGGAGTTCAATTATATATACCACTGAAAAGGTTGAATTAATTAAATAATCAAACCACTAATATATTTGATAACTAAATTTTTGTCTCTAGGACCAAATCAAAGAATGATGAGAAATTCATTGCCATTATTTTTTGCAGTTATTGGTTAAGTAGAGAGGAGATCAGTTTAATTAATAGCAAGGGATATATTATAAGCAATCAATTTTCTTAATTATATTTTTTTGTAATACGGAATAATAAAATTGGCGGTGATTGATTAGAGATTGAGTGTTTGACCTTATATTTTTATTTTTATATTATAATATGTATCCTTATATATATATATATGATGCATGTATTGATAATTCAGTGGTGAACACGGTATGGTCACGTATTGCTCAGTTGGAGTCTTTGATTGTTATTTTAATTGAGGCTTTGAAAGTGGCATTTATGTACGTTTGTTTACAGACAAAGTCAGCAATAGACTCTACAGTGAGACATCATAAGGTACGTCGAAACTAGAAACCCCCCATTTTAATTATTATTCCTTCTATACCAAAGAAAATATTTTTGGTGACAAGCCCTCATGGGTCTAGTACTTTGTCTGAATTTCATATTATTCATCAATATTTACTTGGTTCCTGTAGGACATTTTGCCTCATTTCTATGGGCAAGTTTTGTTTATCTTATTAATTGCAACACCTAAAGCCTTACTTCCACTTAAGAATATTTTCAACCTTGTAAAAGTTTTCTACTATGCGGCTAAATAATGGTGATTTTACCATTATATTATTCCTTTGCAGTCATTTATATACAAGATCACGATAGATAACGAGGAATATAATATCAGTTTAACTCGTTTGTGTTATGTANAATATTATTATTTTTTCTCCTAAATGTATGTAAACCCCACTCATTTCTTTTTTTCTCTTATTTTAATAAATATTTAAATGAGAATCATTATCCAATATATCATTTATATTACTCTTTAATAAACACATCATAAGTGTGGATGGGGCAGAATTGGGATTATATGCATTGCCTGATTTATATTCTATAAATTCGTTTTTATTTTTTTTTTTATTTTTTTATTTTAGACAAATAAGCTGTAACTATTCAAAAAAACAAGAAGATATTTTGAGATTTAAGATTAGGGTTTCTTTTGCTAAAATTGTGCCTTTTTATTGGACTAAAAAGTAGTCGCTCATTTCGATTATTCTTATTAGATGGGGTGTTAGTCAGCTATTATTATGAAAATTTCCTCCAGTCGCCTTGGTACTAAATAAATGGATAATAGTGCAGGACGAAATGTAGACATGATGGCAGAGACAATGACGAGAAAGGGATAAACAAAAACTGCTCTGCCCTACTCTGGTTATAATTACATCCATAAGTGGCAGCACTATTAAATAATTTATCACCCAAGAGTACTACTTTCACCCTTGACCATAAGGCTATATTTATTAATCCATAAAGAAACGAGTAGAAAAAGAATGAATAGAAAAAAAAATAAAGAAGAATAAAAAATAATAAATGAGTAAGAATGAATTTTTTTTTTTCATGTATTTATATAGTAATTAATTACATTAGAAATAGAATATCTTTCTCATTTACATTTCCCCTCGTAACGGATTAGTAAATATGTTTATACTTTCGTGCACAAGTGTTGCAAAACATCTAACACCGACGCAGTATCTAATTGATCAAGTCATTCAAGATAATGTTCATGACTTGTACAAATTAATAATAAGTTTGATGTAAAATAAACCAATAGGGATAACTCTAAGTCAAGACTAATGATGACTGAAAATACTACTCTAATAAGAAAGGTGGGATTTGCTTCCACGATGCAGGCCAGATCTATGGAAAAGGCATCACATTGTTATTATATATAAGTTATATTTATAATAAGAGAAGTCATACATATTCTATAGATATTTGATAAGGAGGTTATTATATAAACGTACATAATATGCATACGCGTTGAATATGTAATCGTGTCGGCATAGAATTATATTAAGAGTATGCCAGATAAGAAAGTGCAGGGCAGAAAGTGAACAGAATGGCCTTGAATTGTTCATCCATGTTAACTGCTCAGGAGTTTGTCTCAGACAAGATTTAGTCGCTGCCGTAGCCGAAAGCCGTTTTACCTTTTTGTCTGACGTACGCAAGACAAAGTTTCAACAGAGACACTATGTATCGTATATATTATTAAAATAATGTTGCATGAGAAATCTGGTATTTATCGCAGAATTATTTTAAATATTTATATTTAATACTAAAATAATATTAAATGTGCATTACGAACTAACTGCTAAAATTAAAATGAAAGCAGAAAATATTAAATGTAAAAATAAAAGAGAATACAAAATTTAGCAAGATTTGAAAAATTATCTACGCCTTCGGGATATTGTTGACCACTTTTTATTAACTTCACATAAGAGGAAATACAAATCTAGGCTATAATGTAAAAATCAAGAAACAAAGGAAAAAAAAGGTAAAAACAAAACTATGTAGGTTCTTAAGAATAAAGATTTTCATCAATATGGAACTAATTTTGGGATGATTCAAACCAATTATAAAAAGTTTTATTTATAGTCAATTGTAGACTCCAAATATTCATATACAAGCAATATGCGATAAAGCGCAAAATAATTATAAAAAATAACAAGCTAAATTCTAACAATCTCTATTTTAGCGATTAGAAAGTCTCACCCAAATATCCCCCATTTATTAGAACAACACTACTTAATGCGCCAAAAGACGCCATCAAATTTGTAGAATATTGATTAAGTCCAAACAATGATTGAATTTGAACGATGTCACTACCTTGGACATCATATCTACAGGATTCTCAGTAGTCCCAGTCTTCTAAAGTAGTATCTTTTCTTCATCAATAATCTCCCTAACAAAGTGATGTTAGACATCAATAAGCTTCGTACGTACATGGTATACTGGATTCTTCGCTGAGTGAATAGCACTCTGACTATCAGAATAAATACAAACATATTCTTGAACAATTCCCAGCTTTTCCAGTAATCCTTATAACCAAATAACTTCCTTCGCAGCCTCTGTAACTGATATGTACTCTGCCTCTAAAATAGACAAAGCAACTATAAACTACGAAGTCGACTTCCAACTGATTGGTACTATTGCAAATGTGAATACATATCCAGTAGTTGAACGATGTTTATCCAAATTGTCAGCGTAATCAGAATCAACATAACCAACCACACACTAAGTCTATCATCCTACTCAAAAGCCAAACCAACATCTAGAGTCTTCAATAAGTATCATAGAATCCATTTCATAGCTTTCCAATGATCTTTCCTCGGATCATGCATATACCAGCTCACAACTCCAACTGTATGTGAAATGTTAGGTCTCGCACACATCATCGCATACATCAAGCTACCAACTGCATTTGAATACAGAACTTATGATATTTACTCTCGCTCTAAATCTGTACTCGGAGAAAAAGATGCACTAAGCTTGAAATAAGGAGTAAGTGGTGTACTAACAGGTTTTGATTGTTCAATCATACCAAAACATCATAATATTTTTTTCAGATATTGTTTCTGAGTCAAACTAACCTTGTTTCTCCCTTTATCTCTGTTAATCTCTATACCAAGAATCTCCTTCGCTTTAGTAAGATCCTTTATCTCTTGATTCAACTGAGCCTTCAACATCTCAATTTTTACTTGATTTTTCGAACCTATCAACATATCATCAACATACAAGAATAGATAAATAAAAGACTCACCTCAGATCCTGCGAAAATACATGCAACTATCAAACTTGCTTCTTGTGTACTTCTGACCGATCATAAATTAATTAAATCACTTGTACCACTGCTTTGGCGATTTTTCAGCCCAGAAAGTGATCTTTTTAATTTGTAAACCCAATTTTCTTTTCCAGCAATCTTAAATAATTCTGGTTGAGATATATATATTTCCTCTTCTAAATCACTGTGTAAAATGCAATTTTCACATCTAATTAAACTAGTTCAAGATCCAACTATGCTACCAAGGCTAACAAAATTCTAATAGAGGAATGTTTAACAACTGGAGAAAATACCTCATTGTAATCAATTTCCTCCAACTGAAAATAGCCTTTCGCTACCAATATTACCTTGAAGTAAACATTATTCTTATCGAGAAATCCTTCTTTCTTTGTATATACCCATTTGTACCCAATTTCCTTCTTGTACTTCGGTAGTTGAGCTAGCTCCCAAGTTTCATTCTTCTGAAGAGACTGTATTTCTTCCTCTATTGCTTTCTCTTACTATTTAATTTCTGAACTTTGACTACATCTTTATACATGAAAAGAATATCATCATCTATAATAGGAAGTGCATAGGCTACCATATTAACAAATCGAGCAGGTTTACAAATTTAATATCTTGGCCTATTATGTGCAATTGATTCTGGCTACTGTTGAAGCTCTTGGGTTGGAACATCTTCATCTTCTTCACTTTCCTCCTCTACTAGTAGAGTATCACCACTATTTTCAAGAATATTAGCTGAGACTATTATTATTGCTTTCTCAAACTCCACCCATTGTGAAATACGTATAGTCTTCTCTTAGTTTTCTATTATCTTCTTCAATATGGTAGACTCATCAAAAGTAACTTCTCTGCTAAATAAAATCTTCTTCAAGCTTAGATACCAAAGTTGATATGCCTATATACTTAAGCTGATACCCATAAATAATGCTTTCTTGGCTCTCGGATCCAACTTGGATTCTTCAACATGATAATATGCAGTGGAATTAAATACATATAAAGAATCATAATCATTAGTAGGTTTTCCAGACTATACCTCAAGAAGGGTTTTACCTCCAATTGCAATCGATCGTAAATGATTAATAAGATAATATGCATACGTAATTGTCTTAGCCCAAAGAGCTTTGCCCAACCCAGCATAGGACAACATACACCGAACCTTCTCCAATAAAGTCCGATTCATGTGTTCTGCAACGCCATTCTGCTGTGGTTTTTTTCGGATTGTAAAATGATGCATAATACCTTCAGATTGAAAAACTCCCAAAAATAGATCACTCTTATATTCTTCACCATTATCTGATCAGAGTCGTTTGATCTTTTTGTCCGTTTGAGTCTCAATCATCTTTTTTTATTTAAGAAAAACTTCAAGTACGTCATTCTTAGTCTTCATTACATACACACCAACTTTTCTGGAAAAGTCGTTGACAAAAGCAACAAAATACCAACAACATTGCTTTATCTTCATCTTTGAGGGTTTCATCCAAATTTAGCAAATTTGCTATCAACTGGTTGAAAGCATCAATGTGGTCACTAATAATCGTACCAGACTTCAACTGGAGGCGGAAAAATATCTTCTTCAAGTATAGTCAATTCTCATTGTTCTTCTTCATGTACTTGTTCTCGAGTGCTTTTCACAACTTACTTCTAGAAGTATCCTTCATTAATAGATATTTTTGTTCTCTACAAAGACATAAATAGATCGTACCATAAGTTTGACGATTGATCCTCTCCCATTGTTTATCATCCATTTTTTCTGGTTTCGTCTCATCTAGAGTAATATCCTGATCTTGTTAACAAACCATCCAATACCTTATACTACCACAATCCGAAGTTATTTTCGACCATCAAATTTGTCCACATGAATTTTTACACTAGTCACAATCTTCGTCTTTGCCGGCATTGATGAATATTTTGACGTTTCTACTAATATTTCAAATAGCTACTAAACAAGCCTAGGGTGAACCTACTGCGAAGCATAACAACTCCAAATACTTATATTTAATACTAAGACAATATTAAATATAAATTACCAACTAGCTACTGAAATTAATAAAAATAAAAAATGTGTAGAAAATTCTAAATGTAAAAATAAAGGAGAACAAAAAATTTAGCAAGGTTTAGCAAATTACTTACGTTCTCGGGGCATTACTGACCACTTCACTAACTTCAAATAAGAAGAAATACAAAATTTAGGCTATAATACAAAAATCTAGAAACAAATAGGAAAAATGGGTAAAAATAAAATTATGGAGGTCTTTAAGAATAAAGGTCCTCACCAATATGGAACTAATTTTAAGATGATTAAAATCAATTACAGAAGAATTTATTTATAATTAACCGTAGATCCCGAATATTTATATAGAAATAATATGGGATAAAATACAAAATAATTATAAAAACTAACAAGCTAAATTCTAATAAAATCAGCTTCATGCTTTTTGACTATGTTATGAAAATATACTCTTTATTTTAATAGCCATTAATACTTGTTTGTATATGACACTAAATGGTTTCAAACTTGGTCCTTGGAAGGTAAAAAAGCTCCATATAAATATAATATGGTTGCCTCTGCTAGTGTTCTTCTAACCAATGTTAACTTTAATTGGACCTTACCGTGCAAAATTGTTTCTCTAGCCACAAAAAGAAAGAAAAGGGGTGTCTATTATGCTCTGTACTCAAATGTCATTTTCACATAAATAGTGAAATCAACTCAACCTAAAGTATACCTCTTAGAAAAAAAAAATATATTACTCAACCTAACCGATCAATATTAGGACATTAAAAAATTTTCCGAGAAAAAAGAAAGAAAGAAAGAATAAAAGAAAAGAAACTTTATTGAAAGCTTCAACTCAGCGTAAACTTTATTGTCAGTGTCATGTTTTAGAACAATGTCCCAAGCTAGTAATTTTTTCTTGGGCTACTATGTAGAGGAGCAATGGCATGGTTGTGGTTGTGGAGAGGTGTTATGCATATGAGATATTATGTCTTGCATGTTCGTCCTGGCCCAGCTGTTATTCTAAGTATGTAGGGGTGCTTTATCAAATCAAAACAGGGCTTTGGCCCAAATTCTTTGTAGAGCTCAGCACATATAAAGCATTGGCTTCTATGCAAGTGGTATAGCAAAACTTTCTTTCAGATCTCTTCCATTTTCAACGTATGAATTATGATTAATGCTTTATTGGCTAGGGTTAAATGAATCCATGGGGCCTAAGCTGAAGAAAGAGTGCATAAGATCCTTCATAAAGTGACCGGAATGTTTTTTCTTGTTTTAGCTCTTATCACTATTAATGATTATTGAGGAAGTAAAGTGAACGTGTCAGTGTTTGTAGTCCAACATGAGGATAATTGCCTTCCAAGCAAACGGCCTGGGTTAGACTCCGGGCAAACACAGGTTTGCTAATTTTGACAAAATAGAAAGGTTCATGATGTTCATCATATGTGGTTTACTACTTTTTCCTCTCCTCTTTTCAAAGGGTTCGTTTGCATACATAAGCCACAGTTACTCGACCAATTTGTTCCTTTCTAGTTCGTTTGCATACATACGCAACACTAAATCTACCCTCAAATGGTCCATTAGGCCACAGTTACCCGACCAATTTGTTCCTTTCTAGCCGAACATCACATCCATTAAAAAGAGGGAAAAAAAAAAAAAAAAGAAACACTAGGCCAGTTTTGTTTTGTTATGTTTTTGGCTCAAAACTAGGCCAGTTTTGTTGCTAGTTAGTGTTTTTATTTGTGGCTTATGCACAATAACGATAGCGCTAACAAATTTTCTGCAATGGGATAACATTTCTTCAAGGGCTTCACAGGAGAGGTGAGTTTGTCCAATTGGTGATAAGTTCAAATGGCATCCAACTCAGACAGGCTTAACAAAAGGCCGGTGGCTTCAACATATGCCTGTGATGTTGGAAAGTCAAGAGTACTTGGATGTTGCAGAAGAATACTTGTTCTTTTGTAGTAGGACTTGTATAAGTTGGCATGTTAAGGAAATTTAATTGTGATTCTTTTATGTTACTTGGTTGTGTGAAAATTACATCTAAGAGTGAGTTCAAGGAGTCAACGGAGTTGGAAGATCGAAAACATGACGATTTAGACGCAGATTTGGTCAAAGGTATACGACGTTTTACTGAATATGTTTTTGAGATGTATTTAGGCTCTAATTATGTTTTAAAGTGAAAGTCTCAAATGTTGTGACGTCCTGTCATTTGGATACTTTGTTTCTAACGTTGTGACATCAGGTACTTGTCAAGACGTTGAGCCGCCTTCTGAGATGCCTACGAGAATTTTTAACTGAATTTTCTAATTCCACACTAATATTCCTCTCTACATATTTGATGGATATGTACACTAAAGCAGTAAGTTCCAAATCTATCCACTCAAATGCTGCAATTCACTATAATTACCGGACCACCAACTTCTTGTTTCATAGTTGAGAAACACTTCCCTAACGCAAAGAAAGAAACTAACCAAATCCCAGAAAAACAAAACAAGGACATAGAAAAATTGGCCAATTTTGTTCCTTGTATATATTAATGGTTTCTTTGTTAGTTAGTATTACACTCTGTGGTTTATGTACAATGGCACTGATTTTTTTTTTTTTAAAAAAAAAAAATGGGATTACATTTCTTCAGGGGCTACTCAAGAAAGGTAGGTTAGTTCTGCTGATCAATTCCAGCGGCATCCAACCCTCCAAGATCTTGACTACCGTTGACATTGAGGGCCTCCTATTACAGTCACCATCTGCACACCACATTCCCAGCCTCATCAAATCAATGGCTTCCTCCACATGATTTTGCATATCCTCACTTCTACGGTCAATCATATCCCTCAGTTGGTTCTCAAAAGCCTTCTTTACTAAAAGACTTAGCAAGTGTACATCCGAAGGAGTTTGTGAGTAGTCTAAGACATTTCTTCTACAAATGATTTCTAGCAAAACAATCCCAAAGCTAAAAACATCAGCTTTGACTGAGATCCTTGAGTGCTGCCACTCAGGGGCTTGATAGCTTGAAGTTCCTCTCCTTCCAATTATAACTGGACTGTTCGCATCTCTTTTGATTAGTTTCGACAATCCAAAATAGGAAAGTTTTGCACTGAAATTGTCATAAAGTAGGATGTTATGAGGCTTGACATCAAAATGAGCAATTTTGTGCCTGCATTCCTCATGTAGGTAAGTCAAGCCTTTAGCTACATCAATCACAATCTTTTTTCTTGTGTTCCAATCAAAAGCACCATCCAAGTTCTGACGGAAAAGCCATTTGTCCAAAAACCCTTTTCTCATATAGTCATAAACTAACATCCTATGCTTTCTACTAGCACAAAATCCAATCAGCCTTACCAAATTGATGTGATGAAGATTGCCTATTGTCTCAACTTCTGCTAAAAATTCTTGTGTTCCATGTCTATTATGAAGCCGCTTGACCGCAACTGGTGTTCCATTCTTTAGTACTCCTTTAAACACCGTTCCAAATCCACCTTGCCCCAGCAACTCAGAGAAATTTGAGGTTGTAGAACATATCTCGTCGTATGAGAATCTCCGTGGAGTTTCTAACGATACCCGTTTGAGAAATCCATGATCCAACCAATCACCAAGTTTCTTCTTTTGCAATACTAGCATGAAGACAACTATTACCATCAGAAACACCAACGCACATGTAAAAATAGTAAATAAAGTCATGCTGAAATAAGAATTATGGGAAGCTGAAGAGTTAGAATTCACGTTTGATTGGGAAGTTAGTATCTTTATGTGTGATGATGAGCTGTAGAATCTAGAACTTGGTGTCTTCCTCAGGGTAAGAACATTTGGTGCCAAGAAACAGTAGCCTTTGGAAGAATGCTTGTTATACTCAAAGAAGGTAGCTTTGCAAGATGTATTCCTTTTGCAAGCATCAAGGCAGCTATCTTCATCGTCTATTCCTTGGATGGCTTGATTGTGATCACTAAAACTGAAGTAGGAAAGATTTTCAAATTTTACAAGTCGGTATTCGTGATCAGATGTTCCTTCTGATGAAGCTTCATGAATCAGACGACATCCAAGTTCAAGAAATTGGCTGTTAATCGGTGTCAAGTACTTTTGGCCATCAACACCAACCGGACATGTGCACTTTCCACCTTCATTACAGAGCCCATATCTTCCACACGTAAAGGGGAATTGACACTCATCTATTACTCCCTTGAAAAGATCGATTTCTTCCCACTATTTCTCAGGCTCCCATCCATAAACTCTAAGACACCCATCAGTATCCAGCTTCATAATCTGAACAATAGTAGTTGAATTTGAAATTATAAATGAATGCTGAAAAGTTATATTCCTAGACCTGAGCTGTGCCTTGTAATTCAAGGCGAAGTTTCCCTTCCTAAATTCTACAAATTTTAATACCCGGTTCCAGTAAAGCATTTGATTCTTTAGAATATACCTGAAACTTAAAAGAGGACTGGAGTTTATATGTAAATAACTGGCTGGTTTATCACCTTCCACAAAGGCAGACAAATATGTTCTAGATTCTATGGAGAGGTAAAACAAACCCCTGGTCATGTTTTTGGCTGAGATTCTTGAAATAAGGCGTTTACCTCTGGCCAAAATCTGTCCCTCCAGAAGGGTATCTGTTAAATGGTCGAAAGACTGCCAGACTTTTCCACCGGTTGAATTGAACATAACCAAATTGCCCTTCTCACTGATTCTCATGGTTGAAACCAAGATATCAGAAGTATTACTACACCAAATAAGGTCACCTTTTGAGTTGAACAGCACCAAATTCCTTGAAGCAGAGAAACTGAGAGTTGCATTTGCTCCAACTGGATTGTCCCGATTTGCTGACCAAACTACTTGGGGAGGCTCTGTCACGATCATACCATTTGACATCTCCACAAATATGACAGCTAGGTAGCAAGAATCATGATGTATAGTTGACCAGCTACAAAAGAAACAGAACCCGAATCCGAATCCAATAGAACTAGTATTTATTTTTCTCTCTTGCAGAAGTATGAAACGTGCCACTGAGCCATCTTTGAAATTTATTGATGTAGGGAGGGACATCTCATTGGTGGTCCAATTTGAAGAATTGGGTAAGAGGTACAAAGTTGAGTTTAGATGAGCAATTGCAGCCCCAAGGTGAGAGCTCAAGGTGACTATTATTAGCAAAAAAAATCTGAGATAGGCCATAACCCTGTAAAATATTTTGCTTCTTAATTCAGCCTTTTAAAACTTAGAAGCATCAATAGTTTCAATCTACATCTTGGTTTTCTCGGTTTTGTAATCTTGGACTTTTTTTTGCATATTTATTCTAGTTTGATTCTTTGGATCCACCGTACTAGAACATTGAAAACTAAGTTCATTTTGGCATAACTTAGCTTCTATACAATGTTGTCCCTCGGAATAACCACCTGCAATGTATTTATATTGTCAAGTCAATCGAGCTGAAGTAGTGGACGTTAGAGAATGACCTTCTTAATAGTGGAAAGGATAAAATAAATATGAAAAATAACGCCGAAATAAAATAAACAAAAGATACACTTTTATTGTAGTTCACCAAATTTGGCTACGTCTACGTAACTGTTACAGATCTTCACTATAAAGAGAAAAAGAAATAAGTATTTAATCTCAACACTTTTAACTCGTATCCTAGACCTCGAATACACTCAAGATTTTTTTTTTGTTCTCAAAGAATAAAATTTCTCAATTTTACTCTCACTAAATACTTGGTGTTTCTCACTTTTTTAGGATGAAGACAAATAAGGAATAGAATCTCTATTTATAGTTGAGGCTCACCAACTTTTAACATGTTTTCTAGCCAAAACTTACCATAATAGATACACGGCCTATACATGTTTTTCACTTGGTATTATCACTTTATATGGCTTGTATTACCAAGCTCCAATCGTGTACTCAGTTTGGATAAGGAAGCTATTATTGTTTTTCTTTGATTGTGGAAAATGTATAAAGAAAGAAAACATTAACAATCTCCCACTTGAAGACTAATTTCAATTATGTCTTCATACTCGATCAATAGAGTAATTTATCTCTCTTTTTCATACTTGCAAACTAACTGAAGCTGAACACAGCTTCAACTTATCAATGGTCACTATCTTTATTAATATATCTGTTGGGTTCTTGCTTCCTGAAATCTTCTCTAGCACTAAGACTCTGTCTTCCAAATCTGAGCATATGAAGTGATACCAAACTTGTATATGCTTTGTCTGAGCATAATAAACAAGGTACTTCACTAGATGAATAGTACTTTGATTGTCACAATGCAAAGTGTTCTCCCCCAAATTCTGACCTAGTTCCCCCAAGAAACTCTGCAACTAGATTAACTTCCTACTCACTTTTGTTACAGCAACATACTCTGTTTTAGTAGTGGATAGAGCGACAATCTTTTGTAGTTTTGAGACCCAGCTGATTACTCTACCACCTAATATAAATACATATCTAGTGGTAATCTTTCTGCCATCTGTATCACTAGCTATATCTAGTGGTATCTTTCTGCCATCTATATCATTAGCCATGTCAGCATCAACGTAGCTTTGTAGACATAAATCTGACTTTTTAAAGTACAGGGCCACATTACTAGTACTTCTCAAGTATCTAAAAATCCACTTCACAGCTTCTGAGTGCTGTTTTCTCAGAATGCTTATGTATCAGCTCACAAGTCCTACTGTATATGCTATATCTAGTCTGTAAATACCATGGCATACATAAGGTTGTCAATAGCTAATGAATAAGGCACCTTGGCCATGAAAGTTTGTTCCTGCTTTGTTGAGGATGACTACTCCTTAGTTCGTTTAAAGTGACTAGCTAAAGGAATATTTGCAGACTTTACACCATCCGTATTGAATCTACTAAGTACCTTTTTCATTTAATTCTCTTGAGATAGGTTTACACTCCCATTCACCTTGTCTCTAGAAATCCGCATCCCAAGGATTTGCTTTGTAGCTCCCAAATCTTTCATAGAAAACTCTATTGATAATTCTCTCTTGAGCTTATCAATTTCTTCCATATTAGCTCCAACAATTTATATATCATTTACATACAAAAGTAGAATAATATAAGAATTGTCAAATATCTTAACATAACAGCAGTGATCCACCTGACACAAGTAACCACTATTCCTCATAAATATATCGAACTTCTTGTGCCACTGTCTTGGAGCCTGTTTCAGACCATACAGGCTCTTCTGAAGTTTGCACACCATTTTCTCCTTTCTTTTTACTTCAAAACTTCGTGGTTGTTTCACTTAAATTTCTTCCTCTTGGTATGAAGAAATGTTGTCTTGACATCTAATAGCTATGGATACAAGTCTTCTTTAGATACCAACTTAAGTACTATTCTGATAGTGGTCAATTTAGCCACTTAAGAGAAAATCTCGGTGTAGTCGATGCCTTCCTTCTGTTGAAAGCCTTTGATAATAAGCCTTGCTTTGTATCGCTTACTGTCATTATGTTTTTCTTTTATTCGGTACACCTACTTGTTGTGTAATGCTTCTTCTCTTCTGGTAGCTCAACCAACTCTTATATTTGATTTGACGCTAAAGAGTCTATCTCATCTTTCATGGCTAACTCCCACTGGGTTGACTCATCATGTTGCACCGCTTCTTCATAGGTCTCTGGCTTGTCTTTATCAGATAATAGAATGTGATACAATATTGGAGAATATCTCTGAAGAGATCGAATTGTTTTGGAAGATCTTCTAAGTTCACCTACTAAGGTTTGTGGGTCTATCACTAGTATTATTGCTTCTTGATCTTTCTCGCCTTCATCAATCTTTATTTCATCTACTGGGATCTTATTGAATGGTATTACCCCAGTCTTTTTGACTTTAGGACATGTACTATTAGCTTTAGTGCTTAATCTGTCTTTGTACATCACCTCCTCATTGAATATGGCATCACTGCTTCTGATGATCTTCTGATTTTAGTCATCTTAGAAATGATAACCAAACTCAACATCACCATAACTAATAAAGAAATATTTTTTAGACTTGGGATCAAGTTTTCTTCTATTGGCAAGGTCTATATGGACATAAGATAGACAACCAAATACTTTTAGGAAAGAAAGATTTACCTCTTTACCACTCCAGAACTCTTCTGGTATTCTGTAATCCAATGGTACTGATGGCCATCTGTTGATAAGATATATAGTAGTATTAATTGCATCAGTCCAAAATGTTTTTGGCAATCTTGCGTGCAATCTCGTTCTTCTTGCATGTTCATTCAGGATTCTATTCATTCTTTCAGCAACACTATTCTATTGAGGTTTCCCTAGAACGGTTTCTCAAACTTGATCCTATTATTGGCACAATACCTCTTGAAATCATCATCATCATCATATTCTTTTCCATTATTTGATCACAAGCATTTCACTTTTAGATTAGTCTCATTCTCAACCATAGCTTTCTATTTTTTAAAAGTATCGTAAACATCAAATTTATTATTTAAAAAAAATAAACACATACCTTTTTGCTCGAATCGTCAATGAATGTCACATAGTATCTTGAGCCTTTAAGGGATGTCGCAAGAGACGGCCCCTACACATTTGTATGAACCAGCTCCAACTTTGCTGCTTTCAGTTCTCTTCTGCCTTTCAAAAAACTCACCATCTTTTGCTTGCCAAAGATACAACTTTTGTACAGATTATGCTCAACTGACTTCAGCTCTAGTAGCTTTCCTTTTGACAGTATTATCTTCATTCCCTTCTCGCTTATATGCCCAAGTCTACAGTGCCATAGACTTGAATCAACACCAGCATTGACAGTTGCCAAATTATCTTTTTAACTGGAAGTCATGTATAGAGTTCTAGTCTAATTTTCTTAAGCAACCACCATGGCTCCTTTGCTGACCTTCCACGAGATACCAGAAAAGGTCACATTATGCCCGTCATCATCAAGTTGTCCCACTGATATAAGATTCTGCATAAGAAATAAACCAAAAATAATGGTAATACTATGCATATACATAATTTTGAAATAACAAGAGTTGTATCTATTATCTAGTATTTGAGAATTGTTAGTTTTATCCTAGTTTCAATTTTTGTTGCTTATTTAGTGGAAACTATTAGTAAATATTGTGTGCTACATAGATTACTAATGATTGAACTCGAAATCCTTTCCGAAGATCAGTTGCTACTAATGTTAAGACAGCTAATGATATTTTTTAGGAAAACACTTTAGTTTCATGATAACGATTATCTTTTATACATAAGCATAAATATAAAAAAAAAAAAGTAAAGAGGTATTTCAAGTATTAACAATCTTACTAGGACAGAAAATTCAAGCCATGTAAAAGTAGACGCTAACTAAAGACCATTAAAACTGAGTTTCATGCATACTTTGCTCTTCAATTCTTTAGTTCTTCTGGATGGTGGCCTCTGAAAGGTGCCAATAACAAGAATCCTACATGTCTTCTACTCAAATAGGGGTGGCCTCTATTTTTCCTTTTTTTTTTTTGCTTAGCTTGCTCTCAACCTCCTGAGGAATAATCACACTTTGGAGGAAAAACCTTGTATCTAAATCTGTCATAATAATAAGATATGTCATGTGCTTCTTCCTAAATCTCTCTGTTTTGAGTCTTTTCAATGTGTGATACCAATGCAGATAGATTCAGTACTTCGGTTATCGTCACACTCTGAAAGTAATGCTCAATCTATTGACTGTGCAGCTGTGGAGAACAAGGTTAGAGAACTTGGTATTCCACAAGCCGTGTGTTTAAAGACATGCTCCATACTATCTCCTCCTTCTTTTTCCCTTCAGATCATTAGCTTTTCTCCCTACGCTATTGTCTTTCTCTATCAATAATTTAGATTTGATTTTCTACTCTAATTGGAGAAGATATAGGCATGGTTGTTCTAGGCAATTTAGTAGAAATTTCAAGCAACAATAATAATAAAAATGATAGAAAGTCTAAATAACTATTGATAAGCTTGCAATCTAAATAATCAAAGAAGATTCCTTTGGGGTCCTATAATGTGCTAAGTATATAACTAAATGCTAACTATAATCCTACGAATGTTTTGAAGTGCAAGTCAATCACTTTATTTCTACGAAGTTTTTCTCCCTTGTTTAGATTCCATACATTCTACTCGTTTAGAATGAGACTTTTTAGATGAAGTAGTAACTTCTTAATGAAGCAAAAATAACATTGTGCATAGTTTTATTATCATGCCCCACTCTTGAGGATGCGTGTTGTATACCTATAAGGCAAAACCTTACAACTATACAAGGCATCTCTCTATAGTCCACAAAAATAAAGAAAAATTAAACTTCAATAAATATCTATAAATTACGTAAAACTTGATAATTTTATAATATCTCTAAAAATTATAAGTTGACTATACAAAGTACAAATTGGAATCTTATAAATTTGTACTAATCAATCCTTCAAGTCTTTACATTTTCTTAACAAAAATGAATGACATTCCTTTTTCTACTCATAAATTCGAATGCATTCTAATTACCTAAATAAGTTCTCCTTTAATGAACCTCTTAATTGAAAATTTTTAAAACCTGAGGAAAAAAAAAATAAAAAGGGTGAGCTAAAAGCCCAATAAATAACCAGTAACCTTAACTAGTTGGATCAAGCATATATAATCAAAATCATTAACAAATATTTTTCAAAACAAATTTAGTTTCAGAAATTAATACTTTCAAAAATATTTAAATCAAATTGTTTAGTAAACAATTTGATAAGAATCCCTTTTAGTCAATAATAATTTCAATTATACTTTTCTGCAGTTTTTGGCGACTATGACCACACTTAACCCATGTGAATAGATTGAAATCTTCCATAAATAACCCTTATAGCTGAGTCCAAATCTGCCATAAATAGTTAATTCATGTAGCTAAGTCCACATTCAATACGTATAGTCCAAATATAATCCTTGTAAAATGAGTTTATATTACATGGTCATTAAAGAGAATTTCAAAACACTTACTATAATAACAAATCATAAATAAATTTCACTTTTATCTCATTCTAAAATGATTTCCATGTTATAATATTCAATAACAATTCCATGTACTTGATTCATATTTTCATACAAAAATAATAACAAGGTCAACTCATGATTTATTTTATAAAAATATTTTATGTTCTAATAAAACGACTTTCTTCAATAACATTTTTATTTGCCAAAACCATATTTTCTCTGAAAATCATATTTTCTAAGAACACACATGATAAACATGAGTTTATTAGAAATAATAAAATATTTTAGTTCATGACAAAGAAAAACTACTAGAAAAGATCAAATATTACTTACTTCGTTCGTTCCCTTTTTCTATTTAATCAAAATAATCAATATGACCTCTGAAGTACTTATTATTATAATAAGAATCATGCATAATCAGTTAACACTTAATAGACATATTAAATCAAACTTCGAAAAATATCGATCTTGCTGCCTATGCACACTCGATATATTCATTAGACTATCTTGCATATTCTTGACATTATAAATTCATAATAATTCTAATTTAAATGTAAAAATTATAAAACAAAGAGAACAACTTCTACAAATGACGAGGGTCTTAAAAGTACTAAAAATGTGATTGTGAGGTCTATAGGTGGGCCTCATATAGCCGGATAAACCGCTATCACGTTTTTTAATATTGCCAAAAATTTCAGATTTTTCTAAATTCATAGTGCTCATTTCAAAAAGCTATAACTCTATGCTTATAAGTCTGTATTTAACGAATTATATACAGTTGGAAAGTTTATTGAATAAGATTTCTAACCATACTAAATATGATCCAAGAAGACTAGTAAAAAAATAATAAATGTCGCGATCCATTCTCGAGAATATGCACTGCATAGCCATAAGGCAAAATCCTATTGGCATACAAAGCATCTTTCTATAATCCAATATAATTAAGAATCTACTCTCCAATAAATATCAATGTATAATATAAATCCAATAATTCTTATAAAGTTTTTAAATATTTAAAATAAATATTATACGATAGAAACTATAATCTAATAAATTCATAATGATCAACCTCTTGAGCCTCTATATTTTCTTTGTAAAGATGAACAAAGTACTTGTTTTAGAGCAAGCATCACAACTACTACTAAACAAGTTTGCCTTAATGAACCGTTTGCTTTAAAAGATAATCTTTAAAACTTAAGAGGAAAAAATAAAAGAGTGTGCTAGAAACATAGTAACCAATAACCTTAACTAACTAGATCAAATATACCTAAACAGAAAATCATTAACAAATATTTTCAGAACAAATTTGGTTTCGGAATTCAATACATTAGAAATTAATCAAATCATGTTGTTTGGCAAACAATTTAACAAAAATAAGTAATAAGTTTCTAATTTTTTTTTAATCCCATTCATTTAAAATATTAATTTTAATTATATTGCTCTGCATATTTTGGCGACTATGGCCATACTTGACCCTGTGGTCAGGTTTGAATCTGCTAGAAATCGTCTTTGTAACTGAGTCCAAATCTGTCACAAATAACCTCTGTAGCCGAGTCCAAATCTGCTATATTTAACCCATGTAGTTAGGTTCGTATTCAGTATATATTGTCTACATATAATCAATGTGGAATGAGTCCACATTGCATAGACACTGAAGAGAGTTTTAAAATACTTATAATAATAATGAATCATAAATAATTTCATTTTTATTTCATTTCAAAATAATTTCTATATAATGATATTCAATAACAATTTTATGTACTTGATCTATATTTTAATACAAAAACAATAACAAGTTCAACTCATTATTTCTTTTATAAAAAATGATCATATTCAATAAAACAATTTTCTTTCAATAAAATTCATATTTGCAAAAACCATAGTTTCTCTTAAAATCATATTCTTTAAGAAAACATTTGATAAACATGAGTTTATTGGAAAGAATAAAGTATCTAATTTCATGACGAAGAAAAACTACTAGAAAAAATTAAAGGTTACTTACTTATTCGCTAGCTTAATCGATCTAATAACAAATTGCTAGCTATCACAAATACTAATAATCATAACAAGAATCATACATGATCATTAAATACTTAATAGATACATTAAATTAGACTTAGAAAAATATCTAACCCCCTGCCTATGTACACTCGATACGTTTTCTATACTATCTTTTATAATCTCAATATCATAAACTCATAATAATTCTAATTAAACTCTAATAATTATGAAATTTAGTGAACAATTTCTACAAATCATGGAATCTTAAAAGTACTAAGAATATTGCTATGGGGTCCACAAGTGAGACCTATGAAGCTAGACAAGCCGCTACCATATTTCGTCCAAAGTGACGAAAGTTTCGGATTTTTTTTTCCAAATTCATAGTGCTTACTTAAATAGGCTATAACTCTCTAGTTATAAGTCCGTTTTCAATGATCTATATACCATTCGAAAGTTTTGTCGAGTAAACTTTCTAACTTTACCAAATATGATCTAATTAGACACGTAAAATTTCCTGAAAATTCAATCACAACTACTATTATGCTTTTAACTTTTGTCAAATACTTAAAACTCCATAATTTTCAATTTATCCAACGAAATCGTACAAAATTTATCTTGTTTGAATCCTGAAATCAAGAAAGTTCGTCTTTTACCAATTTCATTCCATAATTCATTAATTATTAAAGGGAAAATTATAACTCTAAATTTTGACACATAATTCCAATCTACAAAATCTAATTAGTACATGTAACTTAATTTGTTAAGAATTTATTACCTTAGGAGTGAGCCTTAGTAATCTATAATGATAGCCATCATCGTCATCATCATCGTCGTCATCATCATCGTCATCTTCTACTTCTTCTTTAAGCATAGAGTTGTCTCTTCTCTCTCTTTTTTCTTTTTTATACATAGTGTATGTGAATAAAATTGGACATATTATTCAACCTTAGGGTTTTTTAAAGAGTCTCTAATACAATTACCAATATGTTCTCAAATAATATTTAATAATTAAGAGCTTTTATGTCTTTTCTATTATTGTTATATTATTTATATTATATAAATAAGTTTTTCTAAAATATGGGTCATCACAATAAATAGTTAATCGCAATATCTGCTACATATTTTCATCCTAACAGAAAACTCAAAAATTCATAACTTTTATTCCACACATCTAAATTATGTAATTTTGGTCGCATTTTAAACCTTATCGTCAGAGAAATCACTTAATTTGTAAATTATCTCTAAAATTATGATTGAAAGAAGTAGATGCTTATAATCCTAAATGATGAATTAACACCAAAAATCCCTAATTAATAATACGATACTTGATGGGGTTGAGTTTATTACCTTAAAAGAGTGACAATTGATATTCTTGTGCTCCTTTCTTTTCTCCCAAGCTCTCAACCCTTCTTTTCTTTTCTTTTCTACAGAGTGTATTACTTTTATTTTCTTTGTCAGATTCTAAAAGTTGATACATATAGGTTTTTTCAATAGTCTCTTAAAATTATTTAAATATCCTTACTTATTTAACTAAACCATTGGCCTTCTTTCTTTTTCTTTTTCTTTTTCTATTTTATTTATTATTTATTATTTATATTTTTAAAACATACGGGAGGTTACACTTATTATATCATTTAAGCATAGTCAGATTGTGATATAAATAATATTAATATAATTTTCTCTTCAAGCTGTATCCGAACCTATTGTTTTTCTTTTCTTTCATTTGCAGTTTCAAATCAAGTAAAAATATGAAATTAAATATCGTTGACTTCTTAATGTAATAATGGTGCAAAAGATAACCGGTGGATCAACAACATGATAATAGTAGCTAGGAACATCATTACGATCATGTAATTAGAAAAAGACATGCTGGAGGGAATTTAGAGATATAAAGCTCAAGACCGTAGTGGAAAACATTTGAAATAAAACTCCCTAATCCATCAAAATCAGAGAACGGTACATTCAAAACCGCTCAAAATACTTACAAATTCAATGAAGCATTCCATCAAACACTTGGTATATAATTTTTTAGCATACTCTTGATTGAATAAAATTAATTAAATTTGTAGATTGTTAAGGAATATCATGAATACAAGAAATTTATACAAAAGAAATGAGGCTATTGAATTACATGTTCAAAAGAAATAAAATACTCAAAACTCAACAAAGTTCCACATTGAAAAGAAACTTAAGTTTCTCCTAAATTTTCTTTATAAAAGGGAGTCGAATTTAATTACTAATTGCCAACTATTGCAGTTAAGTTTTGATGCATTACATTTTTGTTCAATCTTCTTCTTCTTTAATTAGAGGGTTTCAATTGTAACTTATCTATATTTGTTTTTAATAGTTTGGGTCAAATCTAATTTGATCCTAGATGCTTTTAGATAAATCATTTTTATTAATGACACTATAGGAAATAGCATATATTACTGCGATATATATCGTCGCAATAGTCTACTATGTCATTGCTATTTTCCCAAATATTCTATTGCCGCGACTCGTGGTAATAGCCCTGTTGTTATAGAGCTCTATTGTAACGACATTATTTTGTCGTAGCAATACAATCTCAATTATTATAACGACATATTTTGTAATTTAAAAAAATAAAAAAACATTTGAAAATGGCTATTGCAACGATATTTGTCGCGGCAATAGTGTTAGCTATTGCGGCGATATATGTCACAATAATAGAATTTGCTATTGCGATGACCGTTATCGCAATAATAGATGTCACCATTATAATGACATTTGTCGTGGTTAAAGTATTTGCTATTGCGACAACCGATATCGCAATAATAGAGTTTGATATTACGATGATTGTAATCGCAATAATAGAGTTTGCTATTGCAACAACATTTGTCGCGGCAATAGTGTTTGCTATGGCCGCGATAATTGCTTACATATTACTACAACACTGTTGTCGCAAAAGAGGTTAATAGTTTTTAACAAAAAATTTAATATTGAATGTTTGTTTTTTTAAATTAAAAGATTAATTAATCAAATTATTTGGAATTATGATCTTTAAAAAACACACTAAATTAACTATAAATAATATTAAAATAGTAACAACAATTAATAACATTGATTAACATGTTAATAAATATACAATATCATACAAAAATAAAATATAGTAGTAACTAGTTTAAAAATGTATAATATAGTAGTAAACATAAAGCTAATCATTGTCTAAGTGCTCGTCCTTGTCGTTCTGATCGGGCTGATTTGAAAAGGACAATGGTCGCACCATAGGAACGGTTCGAAGCACGAGTGCCAAATTTTATAATTTCAAAGTCCTCATAAAAACGACATGATTTTTAAAGAAACAACACTTTTATAAGAATTCATATTTACAAAATCTTTAACCGTAATTAAAACTCTATCATACATCTACTTGTAAATATCAAAAATCAATGGCTAAATAAATAATAGGAAACTGGAAAAATACAAATAAACAAGATGATACGTGCTCAAAAGAAATGCTAGAACTATAATTGAACAACGTGAATAACTTCATTGGCCAACCGAATGTCTAATGCAACAACTAAACTTGGAGGAGAAGGAAAGTAGGGGTAAGCACGCGAATGTTCATTAGAGATTCGATTACATGTTTTTATTAATTCTTGCATGGTTAGTTACATATTCAAAAATCGTTTCTCAAAAACCCACTTATAAAATAGTTGTTTAAAGGTTTACAGAATTCCAAGCCCTTATCAAATATATTCCAAAGTCTAAAGGTTCACCAAATTCCACACCTTTGTTAAATACATTTCGAAGTCCGAAAATTCACAAATATTCTAAACCTTTGTCAAATAAATTTCCAAAACAAGTACATATCTATACTGTCAGACATAGAATAATGCAATTCAATCATGATGATATATTCGAAATGTTGAAATGGAACATCTGTAAGTCCGATTGTTGGGTATTGTAAGTTTGAACACCCTTCTTGGGTACTGTAAGTCTACGGTAGTGTAAGAGTTATAAATGCATACAATGTTATTTAAATAATCTTGATGAGACTATGTACCATTTATTTCAAAACTTTTGCGAAGAATTTGTAAACGCAAATGCATGTTATTGTGATAAGTAATATAATGATGAATAAAGATATCACTAGTTTAACCCAAATTTTATCTAATTAATTTAAATTCAAAAAGAGAAGAAAAATAAATATACTAAAGATAAAAATAAAAGTAAAAGTATTGGAAAAGAAAAATAATAAATCAAATAAATTACCAGAAAAATATCTAAAGAAAAGTACCAATGTGAAATAGCCTAGGACATCAATTTCACCTTCTCAATCCTCTTAATTTTCTATTATTTATTTCTAATCCAATTAATTTACCTAACTGCCAATTAAAAAATCCTAATGTATATTATTAATCTCTTCCAAGATTTAATCATATATCTTCTCTTAATAATTTACTAAATTTTTATACAAATTGAATTAAGCAAAAGACTTATTAAGATCTATGATTTCTATTAAAATTGTATAAACCTATGAGTATATTCCTATCTCATATAATTTATGTTATTCAATTTATGGATAACGGAGTAATCAATTCAATTAAGAGTATTAAGTATAAATAGAATAAATATTTGATAATGTAAAGAAAATTAGAATTAAAAATAAATTATAAAAAATTAAGAATGATGATCAAGATTCATTGATATCCTAAAAATATAAATCTATTTCATAATTAAAATAATAAAATTAATATTAAAAAGCTGTGACATAATTAAAAACTGAAAATAAAAACTAAACAAACGAGATAATTGAACAAAGTCGTGAATGATTGAGAACAGTTGCAAATCTTTTTTTTCTAATGTCTAAAATAGATAAATTAGATATATAAATCCAATTTTAACACATAAATCAAGATAAAATACCAAGTCTCGTTGAGAACAGACACAGAACAAAATTGTAAAATTGTGAATGATTGAGAATAATTGCAAATCCTCTAAGTGCTCTCCCTATTAATCTCTCTCAAACTGCTCACTGTCATTCCTCTCTGTTGTGGCTGCTCCCTCTCGGTGTATATATATATATATTTATGTACATTTACTCCTGTCTGCCGACTCACTAAGTGCAGTTTCCTTTTCTTTTTGCATCCGCGATTCTTTGACATAGGTTCGTTAGAATTTACAACAATTAAGTCGGTGGACTTAGTCACCTGAGAGGATAAGGCTCGCGTATATCATGTTGGGCCCTTTTACGTGACGTATATGTAATTGCTTAGTGGGCCAAAGCGTTGGATTAGCTTTTGTTTCTTCAACGACCATGTAGCAAACAATTGTATTAACTGAATTTGGACCTCTTTTGATTCAGGCCCAATCACACTTCGTTCATAAATGAAGCTTTGCCTTGTGCTTTCTTTTATATCGTCTCTTGCTTCCAATGTGCAATCTGTAGTCGAAGTTGCAATTATTTCTTAATCAAGTAAATATATTAAAATTAGCTAATAAAAGTAACTAACAAATATACAATTTAGAGGTAAAAATATATATAATTCCCTTCTCATCAAAAATCACAAAACAACCATGCAGTGACTAAAAACCAAGCTTCCAAACTCAATAGTTTTTCCGGAGATTTCCATGGTGTAACCGTTGTTTTATCAAAAATCTATAAAATTCAGTTCCTGCACAAATATAGCATAAAACAAGATATCTAGCACGCCAAGTAATGTGACCTACCTCTCATGCAATTCATTATAAATATATATTCCAATATAGTTCATAAAAAAAATTATAAATCATTTCATAAAATTTCATATTCAATCAAATAAATAAATTTATAACAAAAATAATTGCAAAGTTAGGTAATCGAATCTCTATCTCTGTCGAGTAATAAAAATATATTACCAGAGTTCGTTGTAACTCCATGTGATGTTTGGAAGTCCGATCACTAATTTTGAATCCAAATTCACTTGCTTCAGAAACATCATTTTTCTAACGGAGTCTCAATTTAGAAAATAGATATCACTACCAAATTCTTAATGTTCAAAATAGATAGATTAGACATATAAACTTAATTTTGATATAGAAATTAAGACAAAATATCAAATCTCGTGCTTAGAAATTCATGCCATTTTGACATACTAATACTATAAATCAATACTTGTTTGTAACAGATAAAGAAGAGAAGAGTTGTATTTAAAGACAAAATAGTCCTCCCATTTATATATAATATTATATTTTATAAAAAAAATTCCAAGTGTTTTTACAACTACTGCTAGCCAAGTACCTCCTAATTCAATTGATGGGTATAAAGATTGCTCTGAAGACCATTTCAGAGGGAAAGAAAAAAGGATGAGCATGTATTCAAATACTTTTATTGTAAATTATTTTGATTTCTAAAATACCTTCATAATTAATTATTTTGAAGACAGATCACGAGGCATTTTTATAATCCAAATGAATCATATAATGTATAACACAATAAAAACTCCGTAATGCACCTATCATAAATTAACAAAATATTATAGGTTCTCAATCTCTCGTTAAGTAATCTGCACTCGTTTGCGAATTAAGTACTTGTAACTTAACACAGTGTCAGACCAGTTGTAACATGCAATATATAAGGTTATAAACGTTTATAATAAATTTTTTCGATAAATAATATTACCAAAATATTATGCTTCAACTTTGAGTAGAATTTCGGTAGCACTTCAAAATAAATGATTGTTAACCGTCGAGGGCTGTGTTCCACGCAGAGTCCTTAAAACTGATTCGCTCCCTCCACCAGAATGCTTGAGGATTTGCAAGCGTCAGTCTCCCAGGATACAATGACGAAGAGCAGCAGGTGAAGCACTAACACCTCCACTCTATGAACTGGATAGGTTTGAACTCAAAATTTCTAGACACTCGAAAAGCTCTAGCTAGAAAAAACTGAGGAACTCAAGAACACTTGAGAGAGAATGGCAAAGAGAAGAAGGCTTCTGTTTCTTTGTTTTGGTATGTGGAATGAGGAAGGGAAGCTCACCTTTTATAGTCTCTAAGGAGGGATTTGGTAGCAAAACCAGAAAGATTTTTCATTAATCTCAAAACGTTTTCCAGCCATTAAACGTTTTCCAGAAACCAGAAAGGCTTCTGTTACTAACGTTTTTTTTTTCATTAAACTGTGTAACATCTAAAACGTTCATTTTGGTTCATAATGGAAAGAAAAAAAATATTGGGCCACAACAAAAAGTTGGGCTTACTGTGGTCCAAGTTTCGGCCTGGCATTCGTGTCCGCAGGTGCGGGCACACACGAGCCCATGCAAATTCAGGCCCAACCCCGAAGATTTGCATGCCCTCCTGCGCGCGCCTGAGAGAACATCTGTGGTTGTTATTTTTACCACCATCACAAAATAAGGTTCTAAATAAACTACTTGCACCATGCATTTCCCACCAATGTGGGACTATAATATTTTCCTTTCATTTTCCATTTCAATGGTGCACTTTCGAGCAATAATTTCTCATTCATCCGTACACCATTTTGAGCGTGTGAATATACGAAATCGATATCTTCGCAGAGAAGAATAAGAATTCACTAAGATCTTTCATCAACAAGATGTGGATCCTACTTAATTTTTAGCTTCAAAATGGTCCATGAAAATGGGTTTTATAACAAATTTAATCTTTAAAATCCACTTGGGCTTGGAAGCCCAAGCTAAGCCCAAATTATTTCCTTAACCCATTTTTCCAACAATCCCCCACATGAATAGAAATTGTAAAAAGAGAGACCTCAAACTCTAGACAAGGTGATAGAGTTCAACGAATGAAACCTGCATAGGATAGGTAGGTGTTACCCTTTGAACTTTCCCTCATGAGAGTATATTTACTTTACTGACTGATTAGTAGACACGATGTCTTTGAACTGTTTTGTCGTTCATATAAACAATAATATACTTCACACAGGAATCTTTCTTAACAAATCCAGTTCTTACGGTTATATTCATTTTGGCCTTGAACATCTCTGCCTAATTCTGCAAGAGTTTCTACGGAATTAAGCCCTCATAATTCCCCTTTAAAGCGGCCCCACTTCTCTCTCACATAGGTGATTTCTTAGTTAAGAGTAACCTGCAATACTCCGCTCGATTTCTCGACGAATAAGAATCATTAAAAGACTTTGCTTATTCTATTCCCTACAGGCATCACTGCTTTTCCTCATAGGAATGGACATGAGGGTAATACCCTCATAGGAGAATAAACCTCATAGTGATCCGATTAAGTCTTTACAATTAGGTTGTCCCTTTGAACCTAGTTCTTGGGATCTCCAGTCAACTAGGTTGGGTTTCCATTGTATAGACTTTTACTTCATGGGCTTTAGTCCCATTCCTCTTGATGATTTGTCAACTAACTCTCTGTTCAATCCTTTGGTTAGCGGATCCGCTAAGTTATCCTTAGACTTCACATAGTCTATAGAAATAACTCCCGTTGAGAGTAGTTTTCTAATGGTATTATGTCTACGATGTATATGTCTAGACTTACCATTATACATGTTACTTTGTGTCCTTCCAATAGCTGATTGACTGTCGCAATATATAGATATTGGCGGCATAGGCTTAGGCCAATCTGGAATATCTTCTAAGAAATGGCGTAGCCATTCAGCCTCTTCACCACATTTATCTAGAGCTATAAACTCAGATTCCATCGTAGATTGGGCTATAATAGTTTGTTTTGAAGATTTCCATGATACAGCTGCTCCAGCTACTGTGAACACATACCCACTAGTAGACTTTGAGTCTTTTATATCAGATATCTAATTTGCATCACTGTATCCTTCTAAAACTGCAGGATATCTGTTATAGTGTAGTCCGTAGTTACGAGTATATCGTAAGTACCTAAATACTTTCACAATTCCTTTCCAATGCTCAGCACTTGGATTACTCGTATATCTACTCAGTCTACTGACTGTGTAGGCTATATTTGGCCTTGTGCAACTCATCAAGTACATCAGACTACCAATCACTCTTGAGTAATCTACTTGAGAAACACTCTCACCTTTATTCTTATGAAGGTGTTGACTCATATCTATTGGAGTTCTGGACACTCCAGAATCATTTTTATTGAATTTCTCCAAAATTTTGTCCACATAGTGTGACTGATTAAGTATGAGTCCATCAGACGTTCTTGTAAATTTAATTCCCAAAATTACATCAGCTAGACCCATATCTTTCATGTCAAATTTGGAGTTCAACATATTCTTAGTAGATTTGATCATCTTATCATTACTACCAACAATGAGCATGTCATCAACATAATGACACAAAATAATGTAGCCATTTTCAGTGTTTTTGACATAGACACATTTGTCACATTCATTGATTTTAAAACCATTAGCAAGCATTACTCT
>JXTB01000001.1:2096181-2220466 GCA_002914805.1 Parasponia andersonii | reverse complement strand
ATTTTCCTTGAAATTTTTGCTTCTTGCCCACTCCACCTTTAGGTCCTAGTTTGGATCCTTTCTTTGACTTGTTCTTCTTAGCCTTGAAGCCTTGATCATGCTCCATAATATTTGCCTTTGCCCCAGACATACTAGTCTTTTCAGCACGTCTATTGTCTTCTTCAATGCGGAGCCTTATAACAAGGTCTTCAAGGCTCATGGCCTTTCGCTTGTGTTTTAGGTAACTCTTGAAATCCTTCCATGAAGGGGGTAGCTTCTCAATAATAGTAGCTACTTAGAAGGGTTCACAAAGGGCCATTCCTTCTGCCTGAATCTCATGGAGAATCAATTGAAACTCCTGAACTTGACTGATTATAGTTTTTGAGTCGACCATTTTATAATCGAGGAAGCGTCCCACCACAAATTTCTTAGAACCAGCATCCTCAGTTGTATATTTATGGTCTAATGACTCCCACAGTTCCTTTGCTGTTTTCTTATTACGATATACACTATATAATAAATCGGACAAACCATTCATTACATAGTTTCGGCATAGGTAGTCAGATTGTTTCCAAGTATCTACCGCAGCAAGAACTTGGAAATCTTGCTCATCTTCTCTGACTTTTGGAGCCTCTTCAGTCAAGAACCTTGCAAGGTTCAATGTGGTCAGATAAAATAGTATTTTTTGCTGCCACATTTTGTAGTTCAACCCATTGAACTTCTCAGGCTTCTCTCCATGGTGCCCTGCTGGTATCATTGGAGTCACAAAAGGGTTTGGCACTCGAGTCATAGCAGGGACTGGCACTGTCACTGCAGATGCCACAGCAGGCTGTTGAGAACAAGCCATGTTCTCAGCATTGACAACATCAACATTGTTGTTCGCCATCTCTGAAATTAATCAATCAAATATTATTAATTTCAGTATAAATTTGTTCTCAAGAAAGGCCGGAGGGTTCACAAACAGGTCCCACTTAAAATCCTGCCTCCTAGACAGAATTTCAAAGAAACTCCTAGGAAAGACGTGGAGGGGTCACAGTTGCTTCCTCTTCAAACCCGGTCTCCTTAGACAAAACATAAATTCTCCTCCACAAGAATTCCATACGAAGAATAATAGTAATAACAAAGCAGCAGAGCAATATATTTATTCAAACAACTAGAATTATATATATTGCAGATATGAGCGTAAATAATTTAACAAATAAATTCTAACATGCAACCTAGCATAAAGAATTTAATAAAATAAATTCTAACATGCAACCTAGCAAAAACCTTATAAAAAGCAATGAATCAATTTTAAGATTGTCAGATCAGTTGTAACATACAATATATAAGGTTACAAACATTTATAATAAATTTTTTCGATAAATAATGTTACCAAAATATTATGCTCCAACTTTGAGTAGAATTTCGGTAACACTTCAAAACAAATGATTGTTAACCGTCGAGGGCTGTGTTCTATACAGAGTTCTTAAAACTGATTCGCTCCCTCCACCAGAATGCTTGAGGATTTTGCAAGCGTTAGTCTCCCAGGATACAACGACGAAGAGCAAAAAGTGAAGCACCAACACCTCCACTCTATGAACTGGATAGGTTTGAACTCAAAATTTCTAGACACTCGAAAAGCTCTAGCTAGAAAAAATTGAGGAACTCAAGAACACTTGAGAGAGAATGGCAAAGAGAAGAAGGCTTCTGTTTCTTTGTTTTGGTGTGTGGAATGAGGAAGCTCACCTTTTATAGTCTCCAAGGAGAGACTTGGTAGCAAAACCAGAAAGATTTTTCATTAATCTCAAAACGTTTTCCAGCATTAAACGTTTTCCAGAAACCAGAAAGGCTTCTGTTACTAACATTTTTTTCTTCATTAAACTGTGTAATATCCAAAACGTTCATTCTGGTTCATAATGGAAAGGAAAAAAAATATTGGGCCACAACAAAAAGTTGGGCTTACTATGGTCCAAGTTTCGGCCCGGTATTCGTATCCGCAGGTGCGGGCACACACGAGCCCATACAAATTCAGGCCCAATCTCGAAGATTTGCATCCCCCCTCTGCGTGTGTTTGAGAGAGCATTTGTGATTGTTATTCTTATCACCATCACAAAACAAGGTTCTATATAAACCACTTGCACTACGCATTTCCCACCAATGTGGGACTATAATATTTTTCTTTCATTTTCCATTTCAATAGTACACTTTTGAGCAATAATTTCTCATTCATCCGTGCACCATTTTGAGCGTATGAATATACGAAATCGATGTTCTCGCAGAGGAGAACAAGAATTCACTAAGATCTTTCATCAACAAGATGTGGATCCCACTCAATTTTTAGCTTCAAAATGGCCTATGAAAATGAGTTTTATAACAAATTTAATCTTTAAAATCCACTTAGGCTTCCAAACGCAAGCCAAGCTCAAATTATTTCCTTAACTCATTTTTCCAACACACAGTTGTAATAATAATGTGTACTAGAAATGAATCCATGTGTAAGTTTACGGATTATGCTGAAGGTTGGGTCTTGGCCACCTAATATTTAGCGGTGATACAAAAATGGATTTGAAGGCGTGTTCAAATCATAAAACAAATACGCAATATATTAAAATTGTGAAAATATACTTTTGTCTTATTTAAGACATCTTTTGGTTTTATGGAAAGCTCAACTACATAACAACTGCATTTGAACTAAACTAAAAATTCAACACGATCAGGATCCGCGTTTTTGAGGACAGTTCACAAGGCATTTTCTAAGTCATTTTTTTTTTCTACGAAATTAATCTCAATTTTACTTGTAATAATCCTCTCTCTCTCTCTCTCTCTCTCTCTCTCTTTTAAAAAAACCTTGCAAGAAGATACTTTTAGCGCTTCTTTAATTTACTATACTTTTTCTTCATGCCATTTATTTCCTTTTACCTTTTCCTTTTAATTTATGGTTTAAAATTTTTCTCCACTGAGTAATTTTCTTTGTTTCTTTATTATGTAGAAAGAATGCATGACGAAAATTGGAGAAGCTCCAGAACTGACGAAAGAAAAATTAAAAACTAAAAATACGTAAATAAATAGATAAAACATTAGGGAGGAAGGATGGGATGGTGGAACCAGCAGAAGACTTTGGACCTTTGGTTAGGATAGGAAACAATGGACCCCACGACCAAGTCCAGCAACACCAATTCATTCCGGTTGCTTGTTATTTACGGTGCAAACAAGTTCTCTCCTGTTTTAAAAAAAAAAAGGGCTCCCTCCCTTATGTTCTCACTCTATTATTTCTTTCTAAAGCTTTTTTCTAGAATAGTTTGCTTGTATATTTATGAGGCTACAATTTTACGTCTATATCTTTGGTTGTTATTCTTGATGATTTGAATCAAAATAAATGTACTAATTGCCAGTATTTCTTGATTTGGATAACTACTCATTTTTGAATCGAAATTCCAAATCATTAAAAGATGCAAATGTCTTCCAACCTTAATTAAAAAATAAAGATTAATTTTAAAGGTTATTTTCTTTTNTTTTAAAATATTTTTTAGAAAATATAATTTTTTTAATAAAAAATAATAATTAACGAGGCAGCTAAGTGGTATAGAGTACCGCTGCTCTAAAAGAGCGATGCCCCCACATCGTTCCTCTACTAAATGGGATGCTCCTCAACTAGGTGAGACGGAGTAATTGCCTATGCCATACCGTTTATTTTGTTACAATATTTGGTGATAGGAAATAGAAAACAAATGGATCCTACCACCAACTCCAACAACACCAATTCATCACTATTGCTTGTTATTTACTGTGCAAACAAGTTACCTCTATGTTTTTTTAAAAAAAGGTTTCCTCTCATATATTCTCCTCACTACATTATTTTTTTCCAAAGCTTTTTTTAGAATAGTTTGCTTGTATAGATGATGCTACAATTTTATGTCTATATCTTTTTGTTGTAATTGTTGATGATTTGCATCAAAATAAATGTGTACTTATTAAAATTATTTTTTTAAAAGTCTTTTAAAATATTTTTTAAGAAAATACAATTTTTTTAATAAAAAATAATAATTAAACAGGGCAGCCAGGTGACATGGAGCACCACTATCCCGAAAGAGGGGTGCCCCACCCCACCGCTCTATTAAGTGGGACAAGATAATTGTCTATGCGGTATCAATCATTTTGTTACTGGATTTGAATTAATTAATTAATGACTATAGCGTCCTTTAGGACTGATTATCAAGGGTACTTTTAGCTTTCAAAAGTAGTTAGAAGGAAAAAAAAAAAAAAGGAAGGAAGAGGCGTTTGATAAGTTTTACTTTTAGTCAGTAGATTTTAAAAGTTATTATATAAATATTATTTTAAGTAGAAATTGAGAAGAAAAGAAGAGTGCTTTTCAAAACTGATTCTATTGACATAATACAAATTGTCGAAAGTGTCATTTTACAGTACAATTTATATGCTACCAAATACTTAGACCTTTTTTTCCCTCATAGTTGCTATAATACAGCTATGACAAGGTTACAACTAGAGATACAAACTAGGTCATGTCGTGTTGACCTATGCACATCTAGATATGGCATTTTTGTGCTTCATATCGTGCCGACTCGAGTATGATTACTAATTGTGACGTGCCGTACCCAACCCGTTAAGTGCTTATGCTTGTGATGCGCCTATACCGTGCCTAATTTTATGCTGTTAATATGCTATTATCATACTTGTCTATTTTTATACATAATTTTTCCTGTTCTTGGTTTTGTGCTATTATTGTGCCTAATCGTGCAAGTCTCCAGTATTATACTATTTTTCATACCTAATTATGTTTATTTTCGATATTATCTCATTTTCGTACTATTGCACTTATTTGAGATAGTATCTTATTTCCATATCTATTCGTGCTTATTTTTCTATTAATATTATTCATGTGTCTAACTTTGCTTATTTTTTATATCATACATGATTTCAATTCTAATTATTTCTATTTTCAAATTTTTTTTCTTGTTCCATAATCGTGCTCATTATTGATTTTTTTTTAAAATTTAGTTGTTTTAATATTATTAGACATATTTCAAGTAATTACGAATTAAAAAAAAGAGATAACCTTTATATAAAAACAACTTAACCTTTATATAAAAACAACTTTAAATTGAAACATTAAAATATATGTGAGAAATAATAATTAATTTAATTTTTATAGTTAAACCTAACTAAATTGGCGTATACTTGAATTATATTAAAGTATATAACTCAAAAGTTATGACTGACATATACTTAAAATATACTTTTCTTTTTTATACCTTTAAAGATTTTCTATTGAAGAAGAGTTTTATCTTGAATTCTTAATATCTTTGAACTCTTTGGTCTAGATTTATTAATTTTAGAACTTTTTTACTTAAAATAAAATTAGAAATTGAAGTAATATTTATAATATGCATTATTTTACCTAGAGAATATTTTAAATTAAATTTTTCTAATTTTTTTTTTTATATTTATTGTATTAGAATTTATGCCAAAAAGTTAAAATAAATTTAATTTAATTGTGCCTATTATTAGACTAGTAGAGTGCCTTAATGTTAATTTGGTGTCATCGTACCACATGCCATTTTTAATTTTAATTTTAATTATTTTTAAATATATTTTGCGTTGTTTAATTTAGTCTCTGTTTTTTATATCAAGATTGCCTTTGCCTTTAATAAGATTATGTTCGATGTGGGAGCCAATATAACCACCCATTGGCAATAATTGGCAATGTTGCGTCCTCCTACAAATGACAACCCAAAAATCAGTCATGACTAAATGATTTAAAGGAAAGAAAAAAAAAATCATTTTTGAATGAAAAAAATAAAATAAAAAATACTGGTGGTCGACCTTTTCTAGCCTCCGCTTTGCCACCGCCATTTCACCTCGGACCATTGTCTGACAAAGCCTCCAATTCCACGAATGAAGGGAGATCTCGATGTTGTTCCAAGTTGAAGAACTGGGTACAAGTTTGAGATGAGCAGTTGAAGTCCCTAGATGGGACCTGACGAAGGTGACTATTATTAGCAGGAAAAAGCTGAGATTGGCCATAATTCTGTGTAGATTAATTTATTTTTTTCTTTGTTCTTTCACTTTTTTTTTTTTTTTTTTTCTCCGTATAGTGCAGCCTTTAAAACAAATATAATAATACAAGAATGTATGATGTTCAACTATTTTTAGCATGCATGTATCTCTGTTTTCTCAGTTTTGTAATACTTGACCTTTTTAATAGAAAGTGTCAATTTTAGTGTGTTACTCTGGATCCGCCGATGCAGGATATTGAAAATTAAGTCACTGTGATGTCACTCAAGCCTAACCAGCTTCTTTGTACTCATTGAAAAATCATTTGCTCTATCCTTTCATGGAAAATTCAAGTAAAAGTAAAGTAATAGAAACTCAGCCTAATGTAATTTCAATGGAATAAGTCATTCTGCTAATTTGTTGTCTTTTAGCCCAGCAACACTTTCGTTAAAGAAGGAAAGAAACAAATTACAAAATCCCAAGGAAATAAAACGAGGAGAGAGAATAGTTAGTCGGTATTGGAGTTTTTTTTTTTTTTTTATAGATAAATCTGGAAAAATTTATTAAAAAAGAAAGAAAAAAATGACACTTAAATCTGGAAAAATTTATTAAAAAAGAAAGAAAAAAATGACACTTAGTCAGAGAGACATAAAGCTTGACCTCTCAACAGAACAATCATTAGCAAAACTTAAAATTAGATTTTTCAATACAATCATCATAAACAGCATAAAATCTAAAATTTAGAGTAGACCACCATCAGATAGGACAGACAATAGATGGAGCTCGAGAAATGAGCAAATGAGCAACAAGATTTTCTTCTGTGTCGATATGACTGACTAAAAAATTTATATTTGCAAAAAGTCCAAACACCTTGGACCGTGCCGATCTCCAATGGATCGAAACCTTCAAAGAACGAGCTAAAAGAATCAAAATAATATAAGAAGATAGTCACTTACCAACCAAAAGCACTTTCACCTGTAATTCTAAGTAAACTCAAACACATGAATTGCTAGAGCTAATTCAGCTTAAAAAGCATAATCCACTCCTAATAGAGTTTTGGAGTTATTATTATTGTTTTTACTCAGTACTTTTCTGTTTAAATTGCATTACATTTTGTGGCGTTTGTACAATAAGAAATGAGGCTAAAAGTTTCTACAAGGGGACTAGATTTCTTTAGGGGCTTCTTAAGAAGGGTCAGATAGTTATGTTGTCGATTAGTTCCAGCGGCATCCAACCCCTCAAGATCTTAACTGCCATTGACATTGAGGGCCTTCTATTATAATCACCATCCGCACACCATATTCCCAGCTTCAGAATGTCAATGGCTTCGTCCACATGATTTTAATTATCCTCACTTGTACAGTCAACCATATCCCTCAATCGGTTCTCAAAAGCCTTTTTTCCTAAAAGACTTCGCATAGTATATATCCGATGGAGGTTTTGAGTAGTGTAGGACCTTCCTCCCACAAATGAGCTCTAGCAGAACAATCCCAAAGCTACCACTCAGGGGTTTGATAGCCTAAAGTTCCCCTCCTCCCAGCTACCACTCGACTGATCTCATCTCTGTTAATCATTGTTGACAATCCGAAATAAGAAAGTTTGGCATTGAAGTTGTCATCAAGTAGGATGTTATGAGGCTTCACATCTAAATGAGCAATTTCATGTCTACATTCCTCGTGAAGATATGTCAATCCTTTAGCTATGTTTATCAAAATCTTTTTCTTACATTCCAATTGAAACTGGCATCTAGGTTTCGACAAAAAATTCATTCATCCAATGATCATTTACTCATGTACTTATAAACTAACATCCTATGATTTCTAGTAGCACAAAATTCAATTAATCTTACCAGATTGATGTGATGTATATTGCCTGCTGTCTCAACTTCTACTACAAACCTTTGTATTCCATGTCTAGCTTGAAGCTGCTTCACTGCAACAATTGTTCCATTCTTAAGAACCCCTTTATACACAGATCCAATTTCGCCTCGCCCTAGCAGCTCAGAGAAACTTGATGTAGCGCAACATAACTCGTCGTATGAGAATCATCTTGGAGTTTCTGATGACACTCGCATGAGAAAACCATGATCCGACCAATCATCAATTCTCTTCTTTTGGAGAACTAACATCAACACAATTGTTATCATAAGGACAACTACAACACATGTGAAAAGAGTCAACAAAGTCAGCGCCAGAGAACTATGGGAAGCTGAAGTTTTGGAACCATTGTTTGGTGAACTTCTTATCTTTAGGTGTGCTGATGAGTAATAGTTGCCAAACTTCGGAACCTTAGTTAGCGAAAGAACGTCAGTATCCAAAAAACAAAACTCTTTTGAAAAGGATTTGTCATACTGACTGAGGAAGGCAGCTTTACAAGATTCATTTGTTCTGCATGCTTCGATGCAACTTTTTTCGTCATCTAATCCTGGGACGGCACACTGATAATCAAAGTAATCGTAGAATTCAAGATCACTAAAATTTACGAGTTAGTCATGCTGACTGAATATAGTGCCTTCTGATGTTGAATCATCATGAATCTGGGGACATCCAAGATTTGTTCCTTCGCTATTAATTGGTGTCAAGTAGGATACTCCGTCAGCACTAACTGGACATGTACACCTTTCATGTTCAGAATCGGTACACAGTCCATATCTTCCGCACCTAAGAGAATACTGACACTCGTTCATATATTTTTTAGCACTATTGATCACTTGCCACCTTTTTCCAGGCTCTCATCCATAGATTCTAAAACCTCTATCACTATCCATCCTGAATATAGCAACAATACTATTACTAGCTGAGTAGGATGTGGTGAATGACTTTCCTACGGTCTTATTCGTAACCATGAACCCTCCCTTGTAATTTAAAGTTACGTCTCCTTTTCTAAATTCTATGGAGTTCAAAAGCAATGATCCCCAATGAAAGGACCGCAAGTTTATAGCATACCAATACTTAAAGGACTCCTGTGTAAGTAATGAGAAGTGTACATGGGGCCAATTGCTAGATATCTTGTTGCTCTTCTGTCACCTTTCATATTCTATACCACATATCTAATCCCTATACAATGCCGTGGTTAGATATGCAAAATTATCATAATACCTTTCTAACACATATTTACCTTTAAGTTACTATCTTTTTATCAAGGAATAATGTTGTCAATAATTTTATTCTCAATAGCCATTTAGACAAATATTAACCAATTCATAAAGTGAATACTAAGATCTTAGATTTAATTACTTTATGAATTTTGAAAGACCCTAAAGTGGCAGTAATGTATAATGTCCTCAACTATTTGATGATTCTATTAATTCATAAGTCATAACCTCTAACATGTCGGAGTTCATCTTTAATTTAAAAGAGACTAGTCGTTTAATAAAGTAAAATATTATAATCTATGAAAGTAAGTTCAGTCAAACATCAAGTATTAAGATCTACATGCTAAGAGCTAGTTCTTAGTAATATTAAGAATTGAGTTACGACGCTCTAATTCTTTTTATTACTTGGTCCAGTTTAATATACATAACTTATTTATGTTGTAATTGTGTTTCTATCAGCAGTTAGGCACTTCAATAATTTAAGACACATCATTCTCATTAAGATAGATAAACACTATAATCATTAGTAAATAAAGTTTTCCATCTTTATTTACAGATTCTAAACTAGTTAATGACTTAGATAAAAAAACAATTCTCCTAATAATTAATACTTAATTATGTTTATTTCTCTATATACAAATAAAGTCATGAAATTTTTTTTAGACAAGTAAACTATTCAACTAAAATAGTTTAATCTAGCAAATATCATAATTACATATAAGAGAAAGTTGTTTACACTAAAAGGGTAAAATTAGAAATATACTTTTTATGGTAAATATCCCAATAATCTACCACTTGTCCAAAAAATAGTTACTCAAACTAAAATACTAAAAGCCCAAATATGTTTCAAATGACCAAAATTAATAAAAGTAAAAATTAAGTATTCAACTAACAACTTAAATGACTAAGCAAAGCAATGAAGATCATAAACACTTTCTTAATTATTTTCTTGACGGACTTCTCTCTCATCCTCCAAAAAGTCTCTACTTCTGCTGATGAAGGTAGTATTAGTAGATTGTCTATAAAGAAAATAGCTATTCTCTTCCTTCGGATAGCCAAGTAGAAATATTTTTTCTGAATTCTTATAAACTTCGTCTCCTACTTTCTTACATAGGTATACTTCTCAACCCCGTACTTTTAGATGCTCTAAGCTCTCTATATAGTCTATCCACATCTGAAAAGATATTAAAATAACTTTATCTGATGGAATGAAGTTGAGGATATACGAAGTTGTCTTTAAAGCATAATCCAATATCTTTTCGACAATACCGACTCCTTGTACATCAACTCTATGGTATACTTGAGTCTGATGTTATATCTCTCAGTAATTCCTATACGACTATGTTCATAGATAGTTGCATATGCATAAGGAATATCAAAACCAGCTAGTGTTGGCCTCAGTAAGTTACGTAGGGAATCCATATCTTTATGCTCAGCTTCAATCTTGAACTTCTTGACCTTGATGTCATGTTGTATCCGCACCTTTCTGTCGAACTCATAGGAAATATATGGGACTTCATTATATTTCTTCAAAAGATACACTTGTCTAAAGTCCGAATATTCATCAATAAAAATGAAAAACAATGAATATTTGTTATAGGAAACTACTTTCATTGGTTCGCAGATATACACATATATACACTCTAAATATACTTCAGCTTTCTCATATTGAGTGGCAAGACGATGCTTGTACTCTACAGGCTTCTTGCAATTCTTGTAGTTCTTGTAGTCTATGTCATTGTTGATATCTACTTCATGTAAGTGACCCAACTCCATAAATTTGTGAATTTCTGAACATGGCATGCGTCTGAGTTGTTTGTGCCAATCGATGATTTTGAGCTCTTTCCTAATATCTTTCATTATCTCTTGGAGTTTACTAATGCTCATCATTGAAAATGATGTACTTTGTAGCTTTGAGGTTAGAACATGAAGTCCATTTTCTATTTCTCCCATACAGTACAATAGACTGTTATAAAAGATGTAAAATTTCTTGTCAAACATGAAGCGGTATCCTTCTTTGTATATTTTTGATACTGAGAGAGCATTATAAACTCCAGTGCATAGTAGTAATTTTTCACAATCATAGAGCTATATTAATCTTCAAGTAAGTATCACCTATGCCTTTAACTCAAACTCTTCAGTTGTCCCTAACTTCCATATGACGACCAATGTCAGTTAATTGATTTAGTTTAATGAACTATTTCTTGTCGTTCTAGACATCAATATTAGTTCCTGAGTCCACTAGCCAAAGATCTCGCATATCCTCAGTTGAGAGAGATTTTCTTGACCTTCCAGACGGTCTAACTGCCAGAGAAGTTCCTAACTGTTTTTCAATAGAGATATCCTCATGTTGATTATCGTTCAAATTCATTGAACTCTGTGATGTTTTTATAGATATCTTTATTCTACTCTGTGTTCAATATTTTTTTGTCTCTTTCCTCTTTCTGGAAACCTTATCCATCTTATAAAAAAGTATTTCCCTAAAAAATGCAAAATGATAAAATTTTCAATTATACAAAAGTCGTAAAATAAATCCAATTCATAATCGAATTTAATGAATTTAATTCACAATTAAATTTTATAAGTTTAATTCACAATTAAACACATAGGGAAAAAAATCGAATACAAACATCTTTATTTCGATTTAATTTTGTGATAAGATAATAAACACTTCAATAAGAGAGCTCATTATCTTGAGTTAGATAATAAATACCTCAATAAGGATATTAATTATCAGGAATGAACTTTGACGAAATCATCAACTCTTGTGATTTACCAATCAAAGTAACTGATTTAAAATCAGTAGATAATTTGTACAAAATATTGTAGTACACATGTAGTAAAGTAAGAAATATAAATGTACCTTTCAAAAAAAAGAAACATAAATGTAATAATATATAATCAAACAAGAAGATTATGTATTGTACTCTTTTTGGCCATTTGGAAACTAAGGATAAACTATGTACAAGTATGCAAATTATGATCCTTCTAGTTCTCAACTAAGTTTGCTAGTTTATCTAAATATAAAAGAATTTAGAATACTTAATATTAAATCTATTAAGATAAAATACTTGTGAAGAATCCCTAAGGCCGTCACAAATATTCACAGCATCTTAACTTATTATAGATCACAAATTACCTACAGAAAATCATGTGAATCTACAAGTTAAATGTGAGCAATTCACTTTAGACAAAAAGACAAATATCTCATATTCTAGTTTTCTAATTACCCAGCTTATCGGTTCATAAAATTACTAACATAGCACCTACAGGAGGTTAATAATATCCTATATTGAGTGTGTAACCATCATTTCGATTTATATGCTTTCTTATACAATACAATCTCTTACGGAAGATTAGTATGTAAAGTCTGCTCATAATTTTATTCTAAGAGATTCAATACTAGTAATACCAAATGAAAACCTTCCTTTGGGAGCTCAACAAGATTTGAGGTGAGACACATCTTTAGAACTATTGAACCAATGATGGAGACCATAGATATCTCACACCCGCTCTCACTCAATCTTTTTTTTTTTTTTAAAATTAGGGATACTTAATTTTACCGAATTATCTAACTTAGTAACTACAAAATCAATTATGTATATCTGATTATGTAACTTAGAGAGAATGAGCTAATTTAAGACATTATAACATACTATTCTAGACATAGTGCTATGATCGAACAATTATTGTCTCTAAAGCCAAAGTGCTAACACTATATTATATATCTCATGTATATGAAAAGTAGACAATCAAAGCATACATGATATAATGATTACGTAAGAAGGTCCGTAGATTGTAAATCATTGAAGGAAAACTTTTCTAAAAACAAATTCAATTATTTGGTCAACAATCTTTCAAACAAAGATAAATAATTAAAAAATGGTATTTAAACCAAGTCTTGTATATAAAACTAGTTTTGAAAGGTCTAACAAAGAAACTTTAATCATAAATTATTCAACCAATAATTTTAAAGATTCTTAGTAGTAGAATTTAATCAAATTAAATTCCAAGTACATTTATAAAAATAAGTAAACAACTATAAAAATATTTTGTATAAAAGTTTTACAAATAATTATAAATACAAGTAATGAATGTAAACAATTATATATATTTATATTCATTAATTTTCTCAAAATTAATCATTTCAAAACTAAAGAATGACTTAAATAATTCTAGATTAAAACTAACAAAATTTCAAAATTCTCCTACTCAATATGACAATCATATCGAATATATTTTATAAAAATATAATTGTCTCATAATTATTAAAATAACTTTTATTACATAAAATATTTCAATAATTATCTCATAATTTGCCATTTTCTTTTATTCATTAAAGTGCATAGCAGATTGCCACATAATCGGAAATTTGAAGCTGTGTTGGGCTTGCTTCCGCTTTCCACTTTAGATGTGGCATAAATTGTTCAATAATATATTTTATGTTACTTTACCAAACACATTTTAGGTAAGAAATTCTTTAGAAAGTATTTTTATCTTAGGAAGAAGCTAACCCAAATTGAGCCCTATTTAAATTTAAGTTAATTATTAGATTTATCAGGATAATATCTAATCATATCTAATCTCATTAAATATCTAATTAATTTGAATAACCATTATCTATTTAAATATTAGAGATAATATAAGATATCTTATCCATTCAAAAATTAGTAGATATCCTATTTGAATTCAAATTAATTACTAGATAATATCCTAATTATCTAATTAGTTCAAATTTAACATTATCTTATAGTAAATCAAATTTAAAATAGGATAATTCAAAAATAGATAACTATCCTAATCTTATTTGAATAGTTTTCTATTTTAAAATTTCAATTCAAATTAAATAATCATTTAATTATTTAAAAATAATTAATTTAGAAATTAGTAGTGGTGACAGAAACACTACCCCCGTCGACTTACGAGGAAGGCAGTGAGAAGCAGAGCAATAGAGCAAGGACAAAGTGACGCCACCTAGCTACGGCACATGGCAAAGCTATGCGCGCCAGGTGTGCTGGCTGCGTGCTAGTGCAACTAGCCACGGATGGGCCGCACACGGGCGGCATTCTGGCTACGCAAGCTGGCCACACATATGGCAGCAAGTGCCACACGCAGGCCACCCGTAGGCACAGCATGGGTCGTGTGCTAGGCGTGCATGCTGGGTGTGCATGCCTGGCTGGTTGCACATAGGCCTTGCATAGACACAATACTAGCCGTGCGTGAGTGTCGCATGGGCCGCGTGCATCAGCCATGCACACAGGCTGCCCAAATTTTTTATTTTATTTCTTTTAAATGTTGAAAAAAATTAAAATAACATAAAAAATTCTAGAAAAAATTTAGATTTTCAAACTCATTGAAAACATGTTCGTGAATCTATCAACCATAAAATTCAAGAACACTTAAAACTAATTTTACTAGAATCACAATCCATAAGTTTTTTCATCATGCAAAAAATAATAATATACATAATTAAACATCATTCGTCACCATGAATCATTTAACTATCATAAACAAAAGTTACTCAAACTCAATCACATAACCTAGATCATACAATTCTCGATCAATATTATATTATACATATGAACCTATGCTCTTGATAGCAATTGCTGTAACTTGACCTAATACTTAGAAAAAAAATCATATATGCATGCAAAAAAAATGGAGAACACATGATCACATCATGAATGCAGAGGAAAAATTAACGAATTTAGATTTTTAAATTTTTTATGAAAATAATTTTTATAACCATAAAACATGCATATATTATATATAGGATCATGTATAATATAAATCAAATCTAAATGCATAAACTCTAAAGATGAGATTAGGGTTTGCCTCTTGTAGCGTATTCATCCTTGATTTCCTTGTTGATGGTAATCAAATCTCCAATCCTAGATCTTCTTGTCTATACTCTTGCTCTTGGTTGATGAGGCGAGTAGGCACCAAGTTGAATCCTTCGTTGGAGAACGATCAAGAATAACTTCCTGATTCTTTTGAACACCAGGATATAAGATAGACTATGAGGTTGTAGCAAACTTTCCAGGATATAAGATAATACTATGAGGTTGTAGCAAACTTTTTCTCTATTCTCTTTCTCAGCCTTGGCTGAAAATCCTCTTCCTCTCTCCCTCTGTTTTTTCGTGTGATGCACTAGGTGTTACTGTGCAGTTTTTTCTCTCATATATCATATATATATGAGGCCTAAAGCTGCTAATTCCAGTCCAACTAGGATTGGGTTTGTTCTCCAATTTGAGGTTTGGATGTATTTTTTAAATATGTCCAACTCTTGTAACTTATTTATAAAAATGCCAACTTCTATATAGAATCATTATTTTATACAATTTCATAAAAATAATTTCACAAATACCACTAACCAAGTAATAAATTTTGTTGAGCTAGATAAGAGACCTAATGGATTTAAATAATCTAAGCTCAAATGGTATGATAAATACATAATAACTCTTATTATGGTATTTATATAAATACTATTAGTAAATGAAACACTCCACAAAAGGTCCAATACTGCACTCTTAGATTAAATATCATGCCTTTTATAGAGATTTAATCAACTAGTCTTGATGAACCGATCCATCTAGCGTATTCTATACCACATACAAAATCCCTATACAATGCCGTAGTTGGATAAGTAAAATTACCGTAATAGCTCTCAAATATATATATTTATCTTTAAGTTACCATTTTTCTATCAATGAATAACATTTTCGATAATTTTTTTCTAAATGGCCATTTAGATAAAATTATCAACCAATTCACAAAGTAAATATTAAGATCTTAGATTTAATTATTCCATGAATCTTGAAAGACCCTAAAGTGGCATTAATGTATAGTGTCCTTAACTATTTAGTATTCCCATTAGTTCCTAAGTCATAACATCCAATGTGTTAGAGTTTATCTCTAATTTCACAGATGCTAGTCTTTTAACAAATCAAAATATTATAATTTATGAAAGTAAGTCTAGTTAAACTTCATGGATTAAGATCTACATACTAAGAGCTAGTTCTTGGCAATATTAAGAATTGAGTTAGATACTCTAGTTCTTTATATTACCTGGTCTAGTTCAATACACATAACTTATTTATATTGTACATGCATTTTTATTAGGAGTCAGATACTTCAATGATTTTAGATACATCATTCCCGTTGAAGTAAACAAATATTACAATCTTTAGTAAATAAAGTAATCTATTTTTATTTACAGATTGTAAACTAGTTAATTTAGACTTAGATAAAGAAACAAGTCTTTCCGTAATTAATACTTAATCATGTTTATTTCTTTATACACAGATAATATTATGGAATCTTTTTCAGATAAATAAATTATTCAACTAAGACAGTTTAATCTAGCAAATATCATAATTGCATATAAGAGAAAGTTATTTTCACTAAAAGTATAAAATTAGAAATTTGCTTTTTAGGGCAAATATCCTAAGACATTCTTACCTACTTGAATGTCAAGTTTTAAAAAAAAATTTGTACACTATTCAACTCACTTTTCATTGCCAACAAGAACATTTTTGTTGCTTACCTAGTCTGAATTTTTTTGGAGAAAAAAGTAAATGGACAATATGTACTTCTGTGCATAATTGGGATAGTCTACAAAATGTAGCTTGATAGATTCTAACAATTTTTGCTTATCTTAAGGCTCTATTTGGAATTTGTAATAGAAAAAAAATGTGAATGAAAAGAAAAAGGAACATATTTTCCTGAAAATTTCATACATCTTGCATTTGAAACTTTTTTTTTAATCTATTTTCAAAATTCATAAATCCAACCTACATTTTCAATATTAGTCAATTATCAAGAAATGAATAGTAATGAGATTAGGCTCAAAGCCTCTAAATAGATCCTTTCAAATGCTGCAATTGAATATAGTCACTCACCGAATTTTTTGTTTTTTAGATGAACACTTCCATCAAGTAAAGAAAGAAACAAAGTTATAAACCAAATCCAAGAGAAATTAAATAAGGACAAAGAACATTTGTCCAGTTCATTTGTTCTTTTTTTTTCCTCTTCTAATTATTATTACTATATCAATAATTTAGTTGTTAGCTAGCATTACACTTTGTGGCTTCTGTAAGATAAAAAATGAGGCTAAAAGTATCTACAATGGGATTAGATTCCTTAGGAGCTTCTTAAGAAAGGTCAGTTCTATTGTTGATCAGTTTTAGTGGCATCCAATCTTCCAAGATTTTGACAACCGTGGACATTAAGGGCCCCCCATTATAGTCACCATCTACACACCACGTCCCCAGCCTCATCGTATCAATGGCTTTGTCCACTTGATTTTGTATATCCTCACTTCTACAGTCAACCATATCTCTCAATCGGTTCTCAGAAGCTTTTTTTCCTAAAAGACTTAGCAAGTGTACATCCGAAGGAGGTTGAAAGTAGTCTAATACCTTCTTCCCACAACTGATTTCTAGCAAAATAATCCCAAAGCTAAAAACATCAGCTTTCATTGAGATTCTTGAGTGCTGCCACTTAGGGGCTTGATAGCCTGAAGTTCATGTCCTTCCAATTATAACTTGACTGCTCACATCTCTGTTGATCAGTTTGTCAATCCAAAATTGAAAAGCTTTGCACTGAAATTGTCATCCAGTAGGATGTTATGAGGCTTAAGATTGACTTACCTTCTAAATGAGCAATTTTGTGCCTGCACTCCTCATGAAGGTAAGTCAAGCCTTTAGCTATATCAATCATAATCTTTTTTCTTGTGTTACAATCGAAAGCAGCATCTAGATTCTAATAAAAAAGCCATTTGTCCAAGGACCCTTTACTCATATACTCAAAAACTAATATCCTATGCTTTCTACTAGTGCAAAATCTAATCAACCTTACCAAATTGATGTGGTGAATATTGCCTATTATCTCAACTTCTGCTAGAAATCCTTGTGTTCTATGCCTTGTCTGAAGCCGCTTGAATGCAAATAGTGTGCCATTATTAAGAATTCTTTTAAACACAGATCAAAATCCACCTTGCCCCAACAACTTAGAGAAATTTGATATAGAGGAACGTAACTTGTTGTGTGAGAATCTCCTTTGAGCTTCTGATGATACTCGTTTGAGAAAATCATGATCCAACCAGTCATCTATTTTCTTCTTTTGGAAAATTAGCACAAACACAATTGTAATGATCAGCACAACTAGCACACAAGCAATAGTAGTCAATAGAGACAATTCCAAAGAACTGTGGGAAGTTGAAGCATTTACATTGCTGTCTGCTGGTGAAATTTGCACTTTTAGATGAGCTGTGGAAGCTAGACTTCCGAGTCTTCATCTGAACATCGAGAATGGTATCCTTTAGACTATAAGAATTCCATACTCACTAGTTAAATTAAACACCACCAAATTCCGGGAAGCACAGATACCAAGAGTCGCATTTTGTTCTAATGGATTGTCCTGATTGGCTGACCAACTAACTTGTGCAGGTTCTGTCAGGACCATGTTATTTGACGTCTTTGCACAAATGATAGCTAGGTAGCATGAATCATGACAAGTGGTTAAACAAGCATAATAGAAGTCACATCCAAACCAGCAAAATCTTGCAAGAGTAGGGAACGTGTCAGTACTGATGAACCATTTTTGAAATTTATTGATGCAGGAAGGGAGAGATCATTGTTGATCCAATTTGAAGAACCAGGTAAGAGTTGAAAAGTTGAGTTTAGATGAGCAGTTGCAGCCCCAAGATGAGAGCTAAAGGTGACTAGTATTAAGATAGGACATAAATCTATATAAGATTAACTCACAGGGAAGAGAAGTCTTTCTTTCTGCTTCTTTATATCTTTTAACACTGATATCTAATGTTCAGTTATTTCTATCATACATTTTGGCTTTCTATTTTGTAATCTCGGTGTCACGCCCTAAGACCAAGGACATGGTAACTACCACATACCTATAAGAATAAACTTCATAGACATAAAATGTTTCAAATCCAATCGTTATTAAAAATCTAAATAAATCTATTAATACCCAAAATACCTCATCATAATAAAATACAATCAATCTAAACCTCAATAACAATTTATTATATCCATAATAACAAAAAAAACTAAAACCATAACAATAATCTAGTATACATCAAATAACTAACAATGTCTCAAAATGAAAACTAAACAATACAATAGCTCTAAATTGTAAATCTAAGTTCTCAAACAATCTGCTTCCTTCAAATATGAGTTCTATTTATTGACTATTCTCTGAATTTAAAAAAAGTTAAAGAATAAAATGGGGAACTCGACAACCCAATAAGTAATTAATAATCTTTACTAGTTGGATCAAGCATATGCCATTTGAAATATTTCGTAAATATTTTATTTTGAACAACTCAATTCAAAACTAATATCTTTCAATATAATATGTGAAATTGGTCAAAAATAAATTTATAAAAATATAATAGATTTCAAACCTAAAGTTTCAATCTCATTCAAAAGCTAGTAATACTTTCAAATTCTACTCTATGGTTTTTGGATGACTATGACCACACTTGACCCTTGTAGCTAGGTCTATATTTAATACATGTAACCCATGTAGCTAGGCCCATATTTACTACATTTAACTCCTGTAGCTAGGTGTACATTCACTACATTTAACCCTTGTAACTAGATTCACATTCAGTACATAGAGTCCATATTAAACCTCTACAGAATAGGTTCACATTACATAGTCAATTGAAGAGTGTTTTTAATATATTCATATTCAATATGATTCAAAAAGTGATAAACTCTCAAATTATTTAACAACAATATCAATCATAAGCTTGATCTATATTTTCTTAAAGAAGATAGTATAATTCGATCAAAATAGATTTTATCAAAAAACAACTTATTTGAAGTAATATTTTAGATTAATAACTATATATATATATATATATATTTTTCAAAAGGAATTAATAAATATTAACTTCGATAAAATAAAAGTTACTAATAAAGATGAAAGAATACTTACCTGTTCGCTAATCTAACCAATCTAACAATAATTTGCTAGCTCCCACAAGAACCTATAATTATAACAAAAATTATATATGAACATTAAATATTTAATAGGTACCTTAAATTATGCCTAACATAATGTCTAACCCATTACCCATGCACACTTGATACATTTGTCACACTATTTTGTATAACCTTGACATCAAAACTCATAATAGTTCTAAATTAATTCTAAAATTGTGAAATTTGGAAGACAATATCTATAAGTGATTGGAGTCATAAAAGTACCAAGAACATGATTGTAGAGTCTATAGATAGGCCCCATGAAGCTAAGGTAGCTGCTGCCATATTATACTCTAAATGCTGAGAATTTACAAAAATTTTCCAAATTCGTAGCGCTCATTTCAAAAGGCTATATCTCTCTAGTTTTAAGTTTATTTTTGACAAATTATATACCATTGGAAAACTTATTAATCATACCAAATATAACCCTATTAGAATTTCAGAAACCACTGAAAAACCAGTCTTAACCTATGTTGTGTTTTACAATCTCAGACAAAAACTTAAAAATCTATAACTTTTTATCCAAACATCCAAATTATGTAATTTTGGTCTCCTTTTAAACCTTACGGTGAGAGTAATCACTCAAGATATAAATCATTTATAGAACTATGACTGAAACAAAAAGATGCTTAAGAAATTCTAAACTCTAGATGATGGATTAACTCCAAAATTTCCAAATAATAGATTGGCAATTTATGGGGAGGAGTTCTTTACCTTAAAGAATTGAAAAATTAACCTTCCTGTAATTTGTCCCCTTCTCCTAAATCTCTTAACCATTCTCTTCTCCCTTTGTAGAGCATTAATTTTTTTTTTGGTCAGACTCTGAAAGATGATACTTAAAGGGTTTCCTAGTTTTCAAAATTACAGAATTGCCCTTACTTAATTAACTAAACCCTTGGTCTTTTTGTCGTTTGCCCTTTTTATTTATTATTATTATTATTATTATTATTATTTGCACTTATACGGGTTATCATATTCTCTCCTACTTAAAATAAGTTTAGTACTCTAAATTTCACGTACATGTAGTCTAAAAAAAAAACGGGTACTTCGCTCTTATTTCTTCTTTTAACTCCCACATAGCTTTTCTTTTAGTGTGACTGGTCCATTGAACCTTAACATAAGAAATAATTTGACGTCTTAACACTTGTTCTTTTGTATCAATAATATGCAAAGGAAATTTGTCATAAGTCAAATCTTCTTTAAGTTGTATCGGCTCGTACTGAATTACATGACTAGGATCAGAAATATATCTCTTCAGTATAGACACATAGAACTTATTGTGAACACAAGACAATACTAGTGGCAAGGCAAGTCTGTAGGCTACCTTACCAACCTTATCTAATATCTTAAATGGGCTAACAAATCGAGGACTTAGCTTACCTCGAATTCTAAATCTCTTTACCCCTCTCATAGGTAACGCTTTTAAGAAAATATGATCACTAACTTCAAATACCATTTCCCTTCTTTTGGGGTCTACATAACTTATCTGATGACTTTGTGCAGCTAAAAGTCTATATTTGATAAATCTAATCTTTTCAATAGTCTGTTGTACCATTTTAGGTAATATAATTGCCTTTTCTCATACATCATCCCAACAAATAATAGATCTGTACTTTCTACCATATAGAGTTTCATATGGTGCTACTTGCAAACTAGCCTGATAGCTATTATTATATGCAAACTCCACCAAGGGCAAATTCTCATCCCAAGAACCCTTGAAATCTATGGTGTAAGCTCTCGACATATCTTCCAGTATCTGAATGATTCTTTCTGACTGCCCATCTATTTGTGGATGAAAAGCAGTACTAAAACTTAACTTTGTCCCAAAGACTTTGTGTACAAAATTCTAAAACTGTGATAAAAATCTAGGATCTCGGCTAGAAATAATAACTACAAGAATCCCATGTAGTCTCACTATGTCTCTTATATATAATTTTGCTAATCTCTCGAGGGGAAAAGTGATTTTGATAGCTAAAAAAATGTGCAAATTTAGATGTATAATCCACAAAAACCCAAGTGCATCATTGCCAGTATTAGTCCTTGGCAATCATGTTACAAAGTCTATAGTGATACAATCCTATTTCCATTCAGGAATCTCAATAGATTGTAACAATCTTGCAGACATTTAGTGTTCAACCTTCACTTCCTGACATGCTAAGCACTGTGCACCACATTGAGTAATTTCCCTTTCCATGTTATTCCACTAGAAATTCTCTCTTAGATCCCTATATATTTTAGTGCCTCCAGGATGTACTGTGTAGCTCATATTTTATGCTTCCCTAAGAATCTTCTTCTTTAATTCTAGATTGTTTCGCATACATAGTCTTTTCCTAAATCTCAAGGATCCATCTTCGTAGATAAGAAACTCTGTTTTCACTCTTGCCTTTATCTCAGCTCGAATCTTCTACAACATAGGGGTCATTAGGTTAGAGCCTTGATTCTATAAATCTATAAAGATTGCACATGCAAACTAGCCAAATATAGTCCAGACTCTAGTACTCTTACTTCGATATTTAGTTTTCTCATATCTTCTAAAATATTTTTCTGATTAGTGATTAAAGTTACCAAATTACCTGAAGTTATTCTGTTCAAAACATCTACTACCATATTTGCCTTCCTAGGTTGGTAGTGTATAGTCAAATCGTAATCTTTTAACAACTTTAACCACCTTCTCTACCTCATGTTTAGTTCATTTTGAGTGAAGAAGTATTTCAGACTCTTATGATTAGTATATATATATCACATTTCTCTCCGTAGAGATAATATCTCCAAATCTTAAGAATAAAAACTATATCAGCTAACTCTAAATCATGCATAGAGTATTTTTCCTCATACCCCTTCAATTGTCTAGAAACGTAGGTGATAACCTTATTATACGGCATCAAAACACATCATAACCTCTTCTTTGATGCATCACTATAAATAATTAATCTTCTAGTCCAAGAAAGTACCGTAAGGATTGGTGCAGAAACCAATTTCTCTTTAGTTCTAGAAAACTTCATTCACAATCTTCTGACCATTCAAATTTGACTCCCTTATGAGTAAGTTACATCAAAGGAACTGCTATCAGCGAAAATCCTTCCAGAATCCTTCTATAGTATCCAGCTAAACCCAAGACGCTGCGAATCTCTGAAATATTTGTCAGCCTATTCCACTCTATAATTGCCTTAACTTTTTAAGGGTCAACAAAAATTCCATCCTTTAATATTACATACCCTAAGAAAGATATATTTGTAAGCCAGAATTCGTATTTCTTTAATTTTGCATAAAAAAAATTTTCTCATAAAATCTGCAACATTTTTCTCAAATACTTTGCATGTTCTTCTTCACTTTTTTAGTATGCCAATATATCATTTATGAAGACCACCACAAACTGATTAAAGAATGGGTGGAATACTCGATTCATTAAGTCCATGAATGCAGTTAGGACATTGGTCAACCCAAAAGTCATTACCAAAAATTCATAATGTCCATGCCTCGTACGAAAAGCAGTCTTAGAAATATCTTTTGCTTTAATCTTCGATTGATGGTAGCCAGATTGAAGATCAATTTCAGAGAAGATAAGTACACCTTGCAATTGATTAAATAGATTATCTATCTTTGGTAGAGGATATTTATTTCATATGGTCACTTTGTTCAATTCCCAATAGTCAATACAAAGATGCATGCTCCCATCTTTCTTCTTTACAAATAATACAGGAGCTCTCCATAGAGAAATACTTGGTCTAATAAAACCTTTATCTAATAATTCTTGTAGTAACTCTCTTAATTTTGTTGGTGCCATATGGTAAGGAGCTTTAGAAAATGGAGAAATATCTGATGAAACATCAGTAAAGAATTTTGTCTCTCTATCTGGTAGCAATCTTGGTAAGTCTTTTGGAAAGACGTCTGGAAATTCACTCACAACAACATCTTCTAGCTTTAACACATCTTGTTATGTATCTCGAACCATTGCCAAGTAGCTTTCACAGCAATATCTCAACATTTGTCTTACTTATAAAATAGAAATCACATGAGGAGGAGCATCTTTCAAATTTCCAACAAAAAAAAAATTTCCAACAAAAAAGAACTCAAGTTGGCTAGCAATGTGAAAATTGACTTTCTTCATATGATAGTTAATAGAAGCATAATATCTAGATAACTAATCTATTCCTAGTATGATATCAAATCATGCATATCCATAACTATCATATCAACTAGTAACTCTCTATCCTCGATAACAACACTACAAGACTTACAAACATGGTCAAAAACTAAGGTTCTTCCAATTGAGATATCTATACATAAATCAGTATCTATAGGCTCAACGAATATATCATGTTTCTTCACAAATTTAGTGGATACAAAAGAAGGACTTGCCCCATTGTCAAACAATACATATGCATATTTGGAAGATACAAGAATTATATTTGTAACCACATTATTTGAAGTCTATGCATCATGCAGTATCATAGCATAAACTCTTCCTTAGGCTTTATATTTCTGGTTGCCTCCTTTATTCTGCGTAGTAGGACGTGCTTAGTTTGCTTGTGTGGTAACAGAATCCTTTGAAGGACATGAAGCTAACTTATGTACAAAACTACCGCAACGGAAACAAGCAACTATATTCCAACGATAGTCTTTCTCTGCATGGATATCTCTACCACATCTTGTGCATTGAAGTCTACTACTTTGAGTCCCTTGCTTCTTATCTTGTCCACCTGAATTCTGACTCTTTTGTGGTTCTAACCTGTATCTCTTCCTTTCGTTGTTGTCTCGATCTTATTGAGTATTATTGAGTCCCCTTTTCTATTAGTTAGCTTTGCTCACTACAGCTGCATAAGTTTCTAAATTAAATGGCTCAACTCCCTGTTTAATTTGGGACCTTAAACCTTTTTCATATCTTCGAGCTATGGTTTCTTTAGTTACTACTAAAGCTGGAGCAAACTTTGACAATCTTGTAAATTCTGATTTATATTGAGTTACAGTCATGTTCCCTTGCTCTAGCTTGATAAATTCTTTTTCTTTCTAGCGACAAACACTCTTAGGAAACTATTTCCCATTAAATGCATCATTGAAGTTCCTCTAAGTAAAAGGTTCAATGTCTTATTAATGTTGACACTTCACCATTAACCACCAATCATAGACACCTCCTTGTAGTATATAAGTAGCATAAGTCATCTTTTCAGTATTAGTACTACCCAAGATAGTGAAAGCCTTCTCTATTTCGACCAACCACTTCTCAGCCGCTAAAGAATCAGTTGCTCATTGAAATGATGGCGGTGTAAGTTTCTTAAACTCTGATATTCCATTAGGTTGATTGCGCTGATTAACAGCATTTCATTGCTATTGTTGTTACTGCTTTTGTTGCATTTGTTTTTAGAACATTTTTTGCTGAGTTTGTTGACGTTGAACCACCCTAACTAAGGTTTCCATTAATACATATAGCTCAGCTTGTTATGGTTCACCTTGAACATTCCTGCTTCCATGTTCTATCCAAATCTTGCGTATTTTTTCGACAACTTATATTGTTTTTATCTATTTGCCTGTTCGAAATCTATTTTATGATTACTGCTTATTACTTTATGTCTTTTTAAGAGGCATTTTAATATTTCCATTGATCGCTGTCACAATTTGCTTAATTCAGTAGCATATTTAATATTTACTTCTTTAATTAGATGGTAACTATATTAAATTCATATATATATATATATGGACTAAAGCCTTACAATGCATTTTGTTCTTGGTGTAAAGTATTACCATTAGTTTATTAACTAAGTATCCTTATGTATGGACTAAATTCTTACAATGCATTTGTAACATTGAAGGTGTTAAATTTGTTTCTTCTTGTTTAAATTTTCCTTGGAAATAGTTCAACTTTGCTTGTTCAAGTATCCAGCCAAAGTTGAAGAATTGGGAGACTTTTTTCAATTTGGTTAATAATTTATGTTAGGAAGATAATGCAAAATTTCTTCCTAACAATGCGAATTTTGATCGTTCTACTTTTTCTTTAAATTTTATTTAATACAGCGTATAACGCCACATAACTTATATAATGAGATCACGCACGTGCGGAGCACGTGGCCTCACCTAGTATGTAAAAGATTGTTGCACTGCTTTGCATCGGTAGAATCATTCGAGAAAAAATAAAGGTGTTTTTGGCACTCGTGGTCCTTGAATTTTTTATAATATAACATTTTGGTCTTGAATTGAATAAGTAGTCCAATTAGTCATTGAATTTATGTTGAAGTTATAATTTAGTTCAAATTACCTAAAAAATTAAATTTTGGACAGATCTACACTATTTTCAACCCAGAATCCATAAAATCAAGAGAATTTAGTAGAAAATTTAAAATAAAAAAAGCCCAAATATAGTTTTCAAGAGAATATTAGGCGAACAAAAGAAGAAAGGGAAAAAGGACCCAAAAAACAAGAAGGTAAAACTGATACGATAGCACAAAAATTAAAATTCATTATGTATTTTTTTTCAGTTTGTTTCAATTTTATGTTTTTCAACCACGTGATGTATACACGAGAATTTAGTCGCAAATATTGACAGTATTAGCGATTTAGACTAATTGTGACTTAAATGGAAATTCAAGAACTAATTATTTACATGAACCAAATTGTCACAATTTGAAAAGTTCAAGAACCATTGGAACAAAAAAAAAAAAAAAACGTTGCAGAGTTCTCACCAATTGATTGATTTTGCTTTCTATACTAATTACAATAAGAAAAAGAAAAAATTAATTATCTTTCATGTATTTACATAGTTGCACATAAAAGAAAATCATAACTTTCTCATCCTTGTTTCTTATTCCAATCAATTCTCTTTCCTCTTCCTTCTATTTCAACTCATTCTAATTACAAATTAGTAAATGTGGCTTAGTAATGGTAAATAAATCGAATTAATTTTAGAATCTTTTGAATTACATGTGTGCACATGAGATTCACATTTTTTTATAAGGTTATCCAAGGAATGGTAAGGGCGCATTGGAGACGATTTTTCAATTATCATCTCTATATCTGGATCATAATACCAGATCCGTCACAATAACCATTTTTTTAGATGTGTGGACAGTACGAGAATTACCCAATAAATAATGGAAAAACTACAATTACCCATTATCAATACCCATTATCTATTGATAATGATAAAATACGAAAAATAAAATAAAGAGAAAAATACTAAATCTCTTTTTCATAATTATTGAAACATCAAACACAATAATTTTTAAACTCTAAAATTTAAATATATAAATACGTATTACTCCTCAAAATTATTATTTTACTAAAGAAATGAGAATATAAATATTATAAAATTAAATATATATATATATATATATATCTATATCTATAATAATTTTTTACGTGAATATATATATATCAGGGATACGATGCGGATTATACTAATATCATTATCACATTATGCCTATATATTAATCGTGTGGTTATTCTCCGTCTTGATTATTTTTTTGGTTTAAGTGATTGTTTGTCTCTGCAGATCGGATAACCGCAGATGTCCTTGATTATTTTTTTGGTTTAAGTGATTGTTTGTCTCTGCAGATCGGATAACCGCGGATGTCCGTGAAGTTATATCGCCGGCCTAGGCTATCCAAAGTTGTTATACATTTTTTTTTCCCTTTTTCTTTTATTTTTTTAATTTTTGTGAATAATAAGTTGCATCCGTTGCTTGATGGGGAAGGAAGATCGAGTATGCTGCTATACTAATTGCTAAGATGATTCTAGAAAGGCAGACTTTTCATATTTTGTTTGTTATGATCATTATTTTTTCTTTCCCACAGTCGTGGGATGTTTACGTAATTTAAGTTATAGTTCTAGACTGTTCATTATAAAAGAGTGTCACTCACCACCAATTCCAAAGTAGGATTCTAGAAAAGCGACTGTTGGGTTGGTAATTGTATTATTTATGTGGTCTACATTTACTCCTCCTCAAATATCATCAGATCAAATATATATAATAAAAGCAAAAGTAAATAATGCCCATTTCGTTTGAGCACTTTGTCTGTTAAGATGGAATGCGCTTCTGTTAACCTCCCTTCCTCTTTGTCTTCTTCCATCCTCAATCTTCAGGTATCTTTACTTTTAACGATTATTAATGCCTCTCTTTTGTGCTTGTAAATGTTTCTCAACTAAATTTTTATGGTAAAGAGACTAGTATGTATTTGGAGAATAAATTAGCCTTTCCGATGCTTAAATTACCCAACTCAACTATTTTTGGTCAGCATATCCAATATGGGAACTGGGTTTCAAGGTTCTTACTCTTTTGTTACATAACTTGAATATCATGACCCTGCGAAGCCTTTGTGAATCAAGATTTTTTTTTTTTTTGTGGGTGCCTAATGTATTTTGACTGCTGTTATATGTAATGGGTGTTATTTATTTAGCTATAGTTCTGCAATGAACCAATTTTACTGGGCATTCTTTCACCATCTTTGAATTCTTGGTCGTTTAAATTTTAATAGTTATGCTTTATATAAAATATTGAAAATGCAGGGCTCTGCATCACCAGCTGGTACAAAACTTTCTAGCAAATCTTTTTATCCTCAGTTCCTGGCCTCTCCACTTCCCAATACATTTCTTCAACTTAATCAGAGACCACAGTCCTTTCTTTACCAACCAAATTCAGTTCCTCTCTCTTCAAGATTGTATAGAGGGCTAATATCAGCAGAAGCTCGAAAGCAAAGTTGGGATTTTGGCAGATTCTTCAAAACACTGTACTTTTTTAACGGGCCTCCATCTACGGCTAAGGTTGGACATAGTTTCAATGCCAAATTTGCCCTTAGGTAACTTGGAAATGTTTTACGCCTTGACTACTAACAATGCTTTATTATTTGTTTAGTTCATTGAATTTCTAATCGAGAAACTATCCAGTCCATCACCTAGTACACCAGTAAAAATGGAAACCTCTGGCATTGTCTTAGTAGCTGGAGCAACTGGTGGTGTAGGTAGAAGAGTAGTTGACATCTTGCGGAAGAAAGGATTGCCTGTTCGAGTATTGGTAAAACTCTCTTCCTTTGTGACATTTAAAATAGCTGTTTTCCAGGACTTAGAAACCAATAATTAAGAGGTTAAGAAATCAGTTACCCTTGTGTTAATCTTTCGTTTGATTAGCTTCTTAGTTATCCTTGATTGTTGACCTCTTGTTTTCTATATGAACAGGTGAGGAATGAAGAGAAGGCGAGGAAAATGTTAGGCCCGGACATTGACTTGGTGAGCTAGCCAACTTTGAAGACTTAACAATCTTAATGAAAATTATTCTATTTCTCGTTTAATTTTGTTTTCCTTTTCATATTGTCAAGGTTGATTATCGTGTTCCTCCATTTAAAAAAAAATAACAGGTTGTTGGAGACATTACTAAAGAGAGTACTCTGGTTCCTGAGTACTTTAAAGGAGTGAGGAGGGTCATCAATGCTGTTTCTGTCATTGTTGGACCAAAAGAAGGAGACACTCCTGAAAGGGCAAAATACAGTCAAGTATGTTGGCAAATGTTGTCAAATTGAAGAAAATTTGAGTTGAGATGCTTGTAGAGTTGGACTCCGATTTTTTATTTTTTATTTTCAAAAAAGTGTCATGTCACTGATTTTTTTTAGGATTTTATCGTTGGCACTGTATGCTTTCCTTTTGTACATTCACATGTTGTGTTCTTCCTATTTTTGTTGCATGAAATCTAAACATTGTGTGTTAACAGGGAATCAAGTTCTTCGAACCAGAGGTGCTGAACTCATATCCTACTTTGTATATTTGGGGTCCAACTTATTCCTAATAGGAAGTATACTTTATGGTTTAATAGTTTTTGGAAACAAATTTGTGCGCTATACGAAGGCTTATTCTTAATGACTATAAGGCATCATTTGACTGCTGAATGCAGATCAAGGGGGATTCACCTGAAAAGGTGGAGTACATTGGGATGAAAAATCTGATCAATGCTGTGAAGGGGAGTGTTGGACTTCGAAATGGTAAACTGATTTTTGGATTTGAAGGTACATTCTTCCATTCATGGTTAGTATGGTCACTTTCCATGCTGCTGCGTAATCCTTGATATAGTTTTATGAATAAATAGGACTTGAAAATAAATTGAGAATTTCCTTGTTTTTCTTTAGCTTTTTCTGGATAATCCGAGTTTAATGTCTAGGATACTTGGGAAAGCAAAATGAAAAGAAGTGTCTGTGGATTAAAGATGTTCTTGCCTCACATATTAAATTTCATTTCTAACATAAACTTTGAATTACATGATTCCCTAATATACTTTGTATTGTATCATCACCAAGCATAGCTGTATGAATGGATTACTTGTTAAGCGGTGAATTGGTGTTGATTAATAACTACTCAATCGAGATTCGGATACTCTGCCAAACCAGAGGGAAAATTAATGAAGTTTGTTCTGAATTAGCTGAGCTTAAGTTACTGTTATTATATTTCATTCATTGGTCCAAAACCCTTTAAATGACACCCAACACTTTTTATTATTATTATTTTTGTTTTCATTTTTGGTGAAATTTTCCCGAGAGTCCTGAAATTTGCATGGTATAAACTGCATTTAATTTGGTCTTGTATTATGTTCCAATTTAAAATATTTCTTCCTTTATACATTTGCAGATAATAATTATAAGGAACTTGCTTGGGGAGCTTTGGATGATGTTGTAATGGGTGGAGTTAGTGAAAGTACATTTCAGATTGACCCAAATGGTGGTGAAAATGGTGTGCGAACTGGGCTTTTTAAAGGTTTCTTCTTGTCAACTACTCAAACTTAAGAAATCTTTGTATCACTGTCTTTTAATTTTTTCCTTTTTTGTGGGGGTGGGGGTGCTTGGGGGATGTGGGGAGGGTATTGTGGCCTCTCTGTTTAAATGGTTTCATTCATTTTATAAAATAAACTCAAAATATAAACTCAAAAACATTTATCCATCTGGCATGTCTTGTTCAGGTGTTGTCTCAACTGCAAACAATGGTGGCTTTTCAAGTATCAGAACAAAGGTAACAACAAAGTTTTCAAGTTCTTTTTACCCCTGTACATATTGGACTTTTCCCTATAGTTGGTATTTTAAGCGTTTGAAGTAAATACACTTCTTGAAGTTTCAGCAACTCCTGTATCATTTTTGGTCTAATAAAAAAGGGGAGAGAAAAAGAAATGCTACTTTGAATTTCTCCCAAATCAAGATTTAGTACTGCCATAACAGGTAGTTACTCTTTGTTGGACCTTTTCGTTATGGTTTATTTTAATTTCTTCATGCTCGTTGCCTAACTGTTTGATGCCATTGCAAAGTTAGGCACATTCTCAGCTTTCCTTGCAATTTAAGCATTTGTGGAAATGCAAGCATAATTTCTTGCTAACGTTCCCTTCCCTCCCCCCCCTCCCCTCCTCTATCACGTGGTAGTGTAATGTTTGATTTTTGTTTCTTAGTGTAGATTTGAATAAGGTTGAAAAAGCTTCCTTTTGTGAGAAATAATGATGCATTAATTTTGTTAATTATTTGATTGTAAGCTTTTATCCCTGCATGGGTCATTGATGAATATAGTTTTCATGATTCTGTGGTTTGATTTTCTGCTTCTGCATAGGGAAGTGATGCAATCTTTGATCCCTTCTAATAAAGAGCTAAAATGTTTTATTTTGTTCTTCATTCATGTCTATTTGTTATCAGAACTTTTCAGTACCTGAGGATCTCTCAGCCTATGATGGTTTGGAGTTGCGTATTAAAGGTGATGGTCATCGTTATAAATTTATTGTTCGGACTAGCAGTGATTGGGACGCTCTTGGTTATACAACAGCCTTTGATACTGTAGAGGGCCAGTGGCAATCAGTAAGTAACATCACGACCTGTTGATCAGAGAGCTATGACTGCATAACATCAATTCTTTATCTGTTATTATATTTTCTTTTATAGGTGCGCTTGCCATTTGCTTCTTTGAGGCCTGTTTTTCGAGCAAGAACTGTATCAGATGCTCCTCCATTTGACCCAAATAATGTTGTATCATTTCAGGCATGTCTCTCTACGTTACTAGTTATGCCTTTCTCCCTGCTTCAAGATCACTACATGGTTTTTTATGACATCCAAATCATTGCAGCTTATGTTCAGCAAGTTTGAATATGATGGACAACTGAATCCCACATTTGTGGAAGGTGCATTTCAGCTTCCAATATCAAGCATTCGGGCGTATATAAAAGATCCTGTAACTCCCAGGTACAATATGATGTTTCATGTTCTTGACTTTTCTGAAATGTTTGAGAAAAATATATTTGTTGTGATTTTTCTGCCTAAAATTCTTCCTTTTGTTGGTCATGTTTCCTGTAGGTTTGTACATGTGAGCTCTGCTGGAGTAACTCGACCTGGCAGGCCAGGACTTGATCTAAGTAAACAACCACCTGCTGTTCGGTTGAACAAGGAATTGGATTTTATTCTGACATTTAAGTTGAAGGTTTAGTCCAAATTAAATGTTAGCTTTTGCTGCTTTATGTTTTGAACTAAACATTCATGAAAACTAACAAATATCATCCTTTCACAACATAGTTGTCATTTAAAAAATCCAGCTCATTCTATATTATCTTAACTGTTGATTTTCATTCGTGTGGGATATTTCATACTTGGAATTTATCACTTTCACTATGTTGCCTTGTGTTGCTGGTCATTGTTACAGACACACAAGTTCAATAAGGACGGTCTTAAAGATGAGAAAAAGGAAGAACATAGAGAAATTTTAAAATTAAAGAGATCTACGAATTTCTTTTTTGCTGACTATAAGTGTAATTTCACATGTCAGATTTTTTTTGTTTTTTCTTAATTCTCTTTCTAATTGTTTAGTTTGCAATAGGGCGAGGATTTGATTAGAGAAAATGGTATACCATATGCAATTGTGAGGCCATGCGCATTGACTGAGGAGCCCGCTGGAGCAGATCTCATTTTTGATCAAGGAGACAATATAACGGTATTATTAATAACTATCATAGATAAATGTTCACTTTTTGCTGCATCCCTGACCAAATGCTGCTAAACCTCATCTTATTCAGTTGTTTCATATAGTCAGAGCTGAGTACTTGGTTACAGATTCTGGTGTTCGGTGACACCTTTTTTGTGCTGGTAATCTTATTTGAGACACTTATTGTTTAATACATGCAGGGTAAGATATCAAGAGACGAGATTGCTCGTATTTGTATTGCTGCTTTGGATAGTCCATATGCTCTTGACAAGACATTCGAGGTTATACTTCTACTCGTTCTTTCAACATGTACTTTATCACTCAATGCTTTCCCGACTTTGTATTCTACAGACAATCTCTTAACCTCTGTTGTGAAGCAAATATCACAAATAAATATCTTTTAGTAGTTTAGAGAGAGAGAGAGAGAGAGAGAGAGCTCCTTCTTTTAATTCTGTTATGACACAAAATTATAAAGTGCCACTAAGCCAATGCTAGTTTGTAAAGTCTTGTTTGAATTAGAAGTTATGGCAGTCTGTTATGAAAAGAAAAAGGTCACTGGCTATAATTGTTTGGTTAGGTTAAATTGTTATTAACTTTTAGCCTTGTTCCACTTCATTACATAGATTTAGACAGCTTTCTTTTAATTTTGTCATGACTCACAAAATCATGAAGTGCCACTAAGTCAATGCTAGTTTGTAAAGTTTTGTTTTTTTTTTTTTCAAGAAATCATGGCAGTCTGTTATGAAAAGAAAAAGGTCACTGGCTACGATTGTTTGGTTACGTTAAATTGTTACTAACTTTCAACCTTGTTCCACTTCATTACATAGATTTCAGTTAATTAAGATTCCCATATAGTTCCACTTTGAAATTTCCAAATTTTCTAATTTACTTGTGAGTTGGTGCTGACGTTTGACAACTTCTGTCTCCGTTACAGGTAAAGAGCGTAATACCATTTAGTGAGCCATTCACGGTGGACCCTGTCAATCCTCCACCGGAGAAGGACTACGACATTTATTTTAAGAATTTGAAGGATAGAATCACAGGGAAAGAAATCCTAGAACAAAGTCCCTTGCCAATCTGATGCTCAACTAATAGCAGGTCTACTTTTCAACGCATTGAGTATGATGGAGCCACTTGTATTTTTTTCCCTTCCCTAGAGTTGGAGTTTTGTAGAGAAATTTTTTTAATGGATTTACCTTTAAAGAAAAACATTGTCCAAATTATTTGGACCGCTTTATGCTCAATATGTCGAGATTCATCCTAGAAAATCTGTTGAAATGAAGCATGCACATAAGCTATCATGCTTTCAACCTATATTGTTCTCTCACTACACTACCAATGCTTGAACTAAACGTTCTTTTTTTGGCTCTAATTGCAGGCATACCCCTAATAGAGAAAGAGCAGAGGCTTCGAATTCAAACAAATGAGTACGAGGAACTAGAAAATTATAGGTCTGAGTTAGAACTCTTGTCTAAAACACGTTTTTACTCGAGTAGGTTATTCAGAGTCCAAGAAGGGAGGCGTTTGCTTTATGTATATTCGTTGTCTGCACATTTATTTCAATAAAATGTGTATAAGCTTCTCAACCATTATATTTGTCAAAGGCTTTATCTTATACTTCATAGATAGAAGATGAATTCCTTTTCGTCTAACAAGTTTCTAATATTATGTTAGTTATGTTGGGAACACTAAGATGCACCTTTCTAATGTAGAAAGGGAAAATTATTCTTTCTTGTAGCGGAAATCAGAACTTCTTCCCCTACAAACCAACTAAACTTTATAAGGAAAAGGTTGACAGCAGTTTCTGTCGAGTTTTCTGGTCGCGTAAAATGTAATACTCAGGATAGCTATGTGCCTGTATTGTGTTGGTTTTCATTGCCTTTGTTATGTTATCTCTGCCTTTCTTCCAATTAGTTGTCCACATATTAATACTAATAATAATTAGCTATAATCTTTAAGTTGACCAGTCCTTGAAGCACTTTTAATTAGCATTACCAATCTTTTTCCTAAACGGGAAAAACCTTCCCCATAAGCCATAACCACCAATTCAACATGGATATTCATATCCTTACATGCTCAAACCTCGAAGGAAGTTTTTAAATACCCTCTTGGGAAAATCTAGTACACCATGAGTGGTTCCCATTCCATAGGGACTCAATTTTTATTGTCTTTTCTTTTTTTTTTGTTCTTTTTTTGGGCTTTCTCTTCTACTTCTTTCACGGGGTGGGCCCGGTTTCCCCTGTAAACAGGATGGAGCTTCTCATATTTATAATATTCCATTTCACATTAACGAGGGCAGTAATGTTTTTGAAAGCTCCCTCTCCTTCTCTAAATGGACTTTTTTGCTTGATTGGTTGAGCATCAGCATACAGTAATATCTGACGACATATTTGTATTTTCTTTTATGCAAATGTGTGGATGGGACAGTATATGAAGTTTCATAAGAGGCTGAGATGAGAGCTCTGTATTTTCTCGTTTTATGTGCTCTGTTTTTTTAGGTCCTTGATCACCTAGGTGTACTAAAATCAGGCATCTGTTTACAACTGGATCCTACAAATGGAGCAGAAGCTGCAGGAAACATTCTTTAATAAAAGTCCTTATGGGCATTCTGGTCTCTGGCCAATGAAAAACAAAATCCTTGGTCTCAGCCCGGCTGCTGTGTACTTCATTTATCAGATTAATATGCACCCGTTTCTCATTGGAGGAGGACCCCAGTAGTAGCTTTATTGAGATGAGTTTTGAATTTTGAAGGTAACAAGGGGCAGAAAATGCCTGATTTTGGGGAAGTTTAACTAAGCCATTGTTCTTGGTTTTATGCATATATGGTCCACTTCAAAATCTTGAATATCTCTAAAATACTCATTCAATTACAAATCCATATGCAAAAGGGTCCTAGCCTATAAGGAAAAATATACAGAACAGTAAAAGAGAGACAGAAAAAAGTAACTAAAAGAGTTTCTATATTTCTTTAAACTTTTTTTCTTCTATCTTTTGAAACAATGAACATTTACATCATACCAGAGTTATGAACTCAATTCTGGGTTCTCTTTCTCTCTCTCTCTCTTTCTATCTTTGGAACTTTGGATCGATAAAGATGATGAGATATGGCTTCTTCATCTCCTTCAATAACACCAGAACGCCTACATTAAAGAAAAAAGAAAAAGAAGAACTCTCAATACAGAGAAGAAAAGAAATAGAGGGTACGAGTGAGTTTAGAGCAAAGCAACAACTTACTCTGAGGAAAACCTTATGTCTTCTACCACTACGAGCTCCCATGAGAGTTCTGAGCTTGTCAAGCATTTCTTGGTCAGTGAATATTCTACCCGGTGAGCTCAAGAACACGCTGCGCTTCACCGGGGGTGACCACAACCCGCTCTGCTCGTAATCGAAGTCGAATTCCGTCGCATCGAAGAACTTGTTAAGGATTCCATCCGAGGTGGATTTGGCCACAAATTGGACTCTCAAAGGAGAGAAATTCCCAGAAGAGAAATGAGACGACGACGAAGGAGCATTAGCGGAAGATGTTTCGGAGCCAGACATGTCGATGAATGATAGAGATTGGAAGAAGAAGGATAAAGAAAGAATGTTAATGTTATTAGTAGTAGGAGTTGGAGAGATTTGAGGAGTTTGGTTAAAGAGCAGAGAGAGATAAATATTTGGAAGAAGAGTTTTTATGTAAAAGTAAGAAAGTTAGAAAAGGACGTGTATAGCTATATGTCTGTCTGTATGTAATCATGGAGAGGGTTCGTGGGTAGCATTATGGTTCTTCTTATTTGGTGTCTGAGAATATTGGATGCTGAGTTTGTAACAGATTCACTTTGTAACTTGTTTTGGTTTGGCCAAGAGAGGTCGTTGTTACTTTGGAATAAAAAGGTCTTTTATCCATCTTTGGTGGACATGGAACCATATAATCTTGCTGTGGCCCCCTACAACTTGATATGCCCAAACTTTTTATTTTGCTATTTTATTTTTATTGTTAGCATCACTACTATTATTTGAAACTCATGGTTGGTGAGAGACTGAGAGATCCACAAGTAATTCCTAGCTTCACCGAGGCTGGCCACTTTTTAGCCCACATATCCATAGTTTTGTTTTTTTTTTTCTTTCTTTTTCAATTCTAAAAACATGGGAGTTTGCGTCACAATTGAAAAATATTTAAATCTAATCTCTCATTCAATTTCGAGTTTGGATGATACAAAAACATTCGTAGTCGTTTTTTTCTTTTTTAGAAACATCCGTAAAATTCTCGGGGAAAAAAAGAAATACACACTTTGTTTCATTGGCAGATTAGGCTTAGTCTATGTACGTAACATGTGATGTCTCTTGAAAACGAGAGCTATCTCCTAATAATAAGAGCAATATAGCTAAAATTTTAAAGGATATTAAGAATGCTTAATACCACATGTATTGCTCCATTAGCTGAGTACTGAGTTTGGATTAGTTCTGGACCGATAGCAGTTTTTGAATATGGTGAGGTGAAACAACAATGTGCCAATTAGTATGGTTTTTGGGGAAAATTTGTCATATACCTATTCCTTTTGATTCCACTTAATTAATTATGTAAGGTATAGGGTAGCAAAATGTAAAACTTTTCAAATCCATTTCCCCACATTAGTTGTTATCCTGATTAGTGATTAGGATTACCAATAATTGAAATAAACTCTATTATTATAAGCTGTTAACTTAATATATATATATATATATATAAAAGAGTTTATATGAATTAATTAAGTCATGAGTTTTTGCACATGGGGCGTCTAGTGTTCATTATAATGCATTGTCGGCAACAACTCTTTATATCTGATCAAAATTCTTGAGAATCTGTTTTTATTTATGTCATGATTGACCATGATTCTATCTGCTTTTTAACCTGAACGTCTGTGCATATGAATAAAGAATGAAGAAATGAAGGAGATTTTCATTGTTGCACAGAATAAATTGGAAGCCTGCTTGTTTTAGCCTAAGAATACTTTTTTTTTTTTTTTCTTTTTTGGGGTAAAGGAACAATACTTTTATTGAAGGAGGATTCTAGACTTTCTAGTGTTTAGGAGGGACGGTATCCCTCCAACCTGTAAGGGCATTTTATAGACTGTTCGATTAAAGTGGGCAGTGATCAAAAAAATGAGTGTATAGAATTATTTTATACATAACAATACAGGAAGATAAAACTTAAGCCATCTCCCTAAAAAAAAAAAAAAAACTCGCTCTCCATGTCTCCTTGCTCTCAAAGCGCCTCCAACCTTTATCAAACTTGAAACTTTCTTCCGTGGAAGGCCATGGGAGTAGCCATAAATTATGTAAGGCGAAAAAAGGGTTCAAGATTGGCATTTGTTTTCTAAAAGAAAGCGAAAGTGCTTCATCAACAAATCTGAAACTCTGAATTCGTCTTCATACTCTTCATAAAATTTGGAAAATAAAAATGGGAGAGGGAAATAAAGACTCAATGGTTTCGTTGCAGATACAATTTTACTAAAAGACTTCCATATTTTTATTCCCTTTCCCAAATTTTTTCTATTATTTTATTTCTTACCACCATTGTTGGAGCTCTGTTTTTCCAAAAAAATAAAAGAAGAAAGCCAGATGTTGAAGAATTGGATTTCATCGGAGATGGATAGAAGAAGAAACCAGAACCAAAGGGTATCGGAAGCAGGAAAGAACGTTTATTTTTTACTTTTTGGATTTTTTTTTTTTTGTTTGTGTGTATCAAAGTTTCCATACGTTGTTTTTTCTAATCAATGTCAATTTTAATGTTAGAGTGATACGGGGTACACACGTAATTTACACACAAAGCCAACACAGAATAATATGATATATTTTTCATTCACTTTGTTTTTTTTTTTNAAAATTTTCATTTATTAATAGCAAAAAGATAGTACAACACATATAAAAGGCTTTTAAAAAGCAGCCATCCTAATTAAATGGTTAAAATCATTAAAATAATTTTGAGTACTAGAATTTTCTCCAAATCGATGTACAATAAAAGGACTCGTATAATAAAAGGACTCATATGGATTAATATTGTTATGTGTTTTGATAGAACTCTCAATTTTTATTGATTCGTTATAGTTCTCTGCCCAACATCTATTATTAGTGTTTCTTATTTCAAATCTAAATACTATTTTAGATCAAATTCTATTAGAGGTCAAATCTAAATGCTATTGAAGGTGAAATACCACCACACAAACCATTTTGTCCTCATTCAGAAATGATATAAATTTGAATGATAAGTATACTAAGAGAATAAAAAATATAAGATTCACAAAAATTCACCAAGAATTTAAACTAAATAGACTAAAATAACAAAAAATATAAATTAAATAAATCCAAAAACATCATAGATTAATATCTGAGTAGACTAAAATCACCACATAATTAAATCTTAATAGATTTATACCTTCCTGAATGAAAAGATTATTTAAAGACAATTTTATTTTTTTTTAAGAAAAAAAGAGAAAATGAAACTTTCCATCGGAGAGAGTGATCTAAAAGACCTTTCTCCTTGGTAACTTGGAAGAAGATGAAGTGAGGATCTCAAGCCGGTTAGAAAAAGAAGAAAATAAAAGAAAGGAACGAGGCCTAAGAATATTTTTATAATTTATTTATTTAAGAATATTTTTAAAATTTATTTCGAGACTTTAACCTTTTTTTGGATTATTATTATTTAGTCATACTAGTTGTGTGACATAATCACCGGATAACCATCAAGTTACTTTGGCATTAGATGACCATAATATCACTCAATGGGTGACTTCTTACACTATTCTAGACAAATTTATTTTTTATTTAATTTAAAAAAAATAACTTGTGGATTTTTCAATTTAATTTTGATTAGAAAATGTTAATAGTGAATACACAAAGTAGAACTTATTGGCCTTCGTTCTTTTTTTTGTAATTGCAGGGTTCCAATGTTTTCCTTATTTTGTCAGTCCTATTTAGGAAGTACATGGTATATTATTTTACTTTAGAAAATCAGTGTTGTAACTAATGAAATAAAGATGTAAGCTATTCTAGGAGTTTCTTAATTTTCGTCGGATTCCTAAACAAAAGCTAATTATTAATTTTGAAAGAAAAACGACAATTGCTCTGTAAGATGTGTTTAATGCCCAAGATCATCTCAAAAGCTTTACTAGCACAATTATTAGCCCAATGAGCCAGGCTGCACCTTTTCTTTCTTTTTTTTATTTTTATTTTTCCCACTGTGGTCTTGTAATTATTTGGCCTTTTGATCAACACAATGGATACAGATGAATAAAAATTTTTGTAATTACTTAGCCTTTGATTAACAAAATGGATAGAGAGGAATACAACTTTTAAATTAAAAAAAGGATAACTACCAAATAAAAAAAAATCTTGCAGTATAATCCTTCCACAATTTTAATTTTGATTTTTAATTTTGTGCAAAATTATATATTCATATTTTAAATTTTTGTAAATTTGTACCATTTGTATACAAATTAGGCGGTTTGTGTTAACTATTTTAAATTATTTCCAATAAATTTTTTGTGTTAGTTAGTAGAAATAAAACTATCCTCAATTCAGATTCTATTTTTTATGAGAAATTTATTGATCAATTTATATACAAAAAAGTATAAATTTATAGAGATTTGAAATGTAGAAATATAATTTTGCACAAGTTAAAAATAAGGATTAAAATTGTGAAAAGATCATACTTCAGAGTAATTTTTGTTTTCTTTTTGCAGATAACATTTTTAAAGAAAGGGATTTGAATATAGAGATATCTTTTCCCTCTCCCACTTTTCCCCTGTCTTTTTTTTTTTTTTTAGGTGTAAAGAGTTCTTGTCACACCCCAAGATCAAAGACATGGCAATCGTCACATGCCCATAAAGATAAATCTCATAAACATGAAAGATTTTGAATCCAATCATTATTAAAAATCAAAATAGATTCATTAACACCCAAAATATCTCATCATAACAAAACACCCAATCAATCTAAACCATCAATAATAATTTGCTAAATCCATAATAACAAAGAAACTAAAATCATAACAATAATTCAGTATACCTCAAATAACTAACAATATCTCAAAATAGAAACCAAATAATACAATAACTCTAAATAGTAAAATTTGAGTCCTCAAACGATCTCCCTCCTTCAAATATAAGTTCCATTTATTTACTATTCTCCGAATCTGAAAAAAAATTAAAGAATAAAAGAGTAAGCTCGACAACCAAGTAAGTAACCAATAACCTCTACTAGTTGGATCAAATATATGCAATTTGAAATATTTAGTAAGTATTTTACAAAATAACTCTAACTTCGAAATCAATACTATTTAAAAAGAGAAAATGAAACTAACTAAAAATCAATTTAACAAAGTAAAAAATTTCAAAATTCATTGTTTCAAACTTGTTCGATAGTCAAAAGTTTTACTCGACAATTTTGGCAATTATGACCATGCTTAACCCAAGTGACTAGGTCTGAATCTGTCATAAATAACCTTTATAGTTATGTTCGAATCTACAACAGATAACCTCTGTAGTTGGGTACGAATCTACTATATTTAATCCTGTAGCTAGGTCAGTATTGTCTACATATAACCCTTGTGGATCAGGTTTATATGCATATCACTGAAAAACATTTCAACACATTCAATTATAAAACAATTAACAAATAGTTTTCATATTTATCAATAAGGTAACAATTTTCAAATCATTTAATAACAGTAACAAGCATAAGCTTGATCCATATTTTATTTGAAAGATAGTTATCTCTTATCAAAAAAATTTTCATTTATTAACAAATTATTTGAAAACAAGTTTAAGATTTACAAACTTAATTTTTTTTAAAAGAAAGAAAAAGAGATATTAACCTAAATAAAACAAAAGTCACTAACAAAGATAAAAGATTACTTACATGCTCGCTAGTCTAACCAATCCAACCATAAATTGCTAGCTACCATAAGAATCTATAATTATAACAAGAATCATATGTGAACATTAAACACTTAATAGGTACCTTAAATCATGCTTAATACAATATCTAACCCCTACCCATACACACTTGATACATTCGCTACATTACCTTGTATAACCTCGATATCATAAACTTATAACAATTCTAAATTAATTCTAAAAATTGTGAAATTCGGAGGACAATATCTACAAGTGATTGGGGTCGTAAAAGTGCCAAGAACATGGTTATAGAGTCCATAGATAGGCTTCATAAAGCCAAGTAAACCACTACCACGTTTTACTCTAAATGCTGAAAGTTACAAAATTTCTCTTGATTTGTAGTACTCAATTTGAAAGACTATATCTCTCTGGTTATAAGTCTGTTTTTGACAAATTATATATCGTTGGAAAGCTTGTTTGATAAAATTTCCAAACATGCTAAATATAACCCTATTAGACTAACAGAAATATCAGAAAAACTAGTCAAACTTACTGATATATTTTATCATTCTAGACCAAAACTCAAAAATCTATAAATTTTAATCTAGATATCCAAATCACATAACTTTGGTCTTGTTTTAAACCTTACAGAAAGAATAATCAATCAAAATATAAATGAACCCTAGAACTATGGATGAAACAAAAAGATTCGTAAGAAATTCTAAACCCTAGATAATGGATTAGCCTCAAGAATCCCAAATAACCAATAGATAATTGATAGGGAGGAGTTCTTTATCTTATAGAAATGATAATCAACTCTTTTTGTAATCTTTCCCCTTCTCCCAAGCTTTCAGCTATTCTCTTCTCCTTCTGTAGAGTGTTAAAATTTTTTTTTTCTGTCAGAGACTCTAAAAAATTATACGTATAGAGTTTCCTAATCTCTTAAATTACTTAATTGTCCTTGTTTAATTAACTAAACCCCTGGTCTTTCTATCATTTGCCCTTTTATTTATTTATTTATTTATTTTCTTTTTTTTTTTGGGTTCTAGGTACAGGTTGTTACGTTCCCCCCCACTTAAAATACGTTTAGTCCTCTAAACTTCATTTACTAATAGTCTCAAAAAGGAAAGGGCACTTTGCTCTTATTTCCTCTTCTAACTCCCATGTAGCTTCTCTTTCAAAATGGTTGGTCCATTGAACCTTAACATGAGAAATAATCTGACGTCTCAACACTTGTTCCTTTGTATCAACAATACGCAAGGACGTTCTTTATAAGTCAAATCGTCTTTAAGTTGTATTGGCTCATACTGAATCACATGATTAGGATTAGGAATGTATCTCTTTAGTACAGACACATAGAACACATTGTGAACACCAGATAAAACTGGTGGTAGAGCAAGTCTATAGGTTACCTTACTTTATCTAATATCTCAAATAGGCTAAAAAATTGAGGACTTAGCCTACCTTAAACTCCAAATTTCTTTACCTCTCTCATAGCTGATACTTTTAAGAAAACATGACCACCGACTTCAAATGCCACTTCTCTTCTTTTGGGGTATGCATAACTTATATGACGACTTTGTGTAGCCAAAAGTCTTTCTTTGATCAATCTAATCTTTCAACAATATGTTGTATTATTTCGGATCTTGTAATAGCCTTTTCTCTAACATCATCCCAACAAATAGGAGATCTGCACCTCCTACCATATAGAGCTTCATATAATGCTACTTGCAAACTAACCAGATAGCTATTATTGTATACAAACTCCACCAAGTGCAAATGCTCATCCCAAGAACCCTCGAAATCTATAGTACAAGCTCTCAATATATCTTCTAGTATCTGAATGGTTCTTTCTGATTGTCCATCTGTTTGTGGGTGAAAAGTTTTACTGAAGCTTAGCTTAGTCCCAAAAACTTTGTGTACAATACTCGAAAACTGAGATAAAAATCTAGGATTTTGGTCAGAAATAATAATTGTAGGAATCCAATGTAGTCTTACTATCTCTCTTATATATAATTTTTCTAATCTCTCAAGAGAAAAAGTGATTTTGATGGCCAAGAAATGTGTCATTTAGATTCACGATCCACAAAAATCAAAATTGTATCATTGCCACTATTAGTCCTTGGCAATCCTGTTGCAAAGTCCATAATGATACAATCCTATTTCCACTCAAGAATCTCAATAGATTGTAATAATTCTGCAGGTCTTTAGTGTTTAGCCTTCACTTACTGACACACTAAACACTGTGCAATATACTAGGCAATTTCCCTTTTCATGTTATTCTACCATAAATTCTCTCTTAGATCCCTACACATTTTAGTGCCTTTAGGATGTACTGTGTTGCTCGTATTAGGTGCTTCCCCAAGAATCTCCTTCTTCAATTCTGGATTATTTGGCACACACAATCTCTTCCCAAATCTCAAGGATCCATCTTCATGGATAAGAAACTCTGTTTTCACTCCATCCTCTATCTTAGCTCGAATCTTTTACAAATTGGGGTCATTGAATTGGGCAACCTTGACTCTATCAATCAATAAAGATTTCACACACAAACTAGCCAACTGTACTCTAGACTCTGGTACTCTTACTTTGATGTTCAGCTTTCTCATATCTTTCAAAATGTTCTTCTGATTACTGATTAAAGTTACCAAATTACCTGATATTTTTCTACTTAAAGTATCTACTACCACATTTATCTTATTAGGATGGTAGTGAATAATTAAATCATAATCTTTTAACAACTTTAACCACCTTCTCTACCTCATATTTAGCTCCTTTTGAGTGAAGATGTCTTTTAGACTCTTATGATTAGTATATATTTCACATTTCTCTCAGTAGAGATAATGTCTCCAAATCTTAAGAGCAAAACTACAGCAACTAACTCCAAATCATACATAGGGTATTTTTCCTCGTACCCCTTCAATTGTCTGGAAGTATAGGCAATGACTTTATTGTGTTGTATCAAAATACATCCTCACTCCTTCTTTGACACATCACTATAAACAATGAATCCTCCAGTCCCAGAAGGTACTATAAGGATTGGTGCAGAAACCAATCTTTTCTTTAGTTCCTGAAAACTTCGTTCACAATCTTCTAACCATTCAAATTTGACTACCTTATGAGTAAGTTATGTTAAAGGTATTGCTATCAGTGAAAATCCTTTTACAAACTTTCTATAGTATCCAACCAAACCTAAGAAGCTACGAATTTCTGAAATATTTGTTGGCCTATTCTACTCCATAATTGCCTTAACTTTTGGAGGGTCAATAGAAATTCTATCTTTTGATATTACATGCCCTAAGAAAGACACACTCGCAAGCCAGAATTCACATTTTTTCAATTTTACATAAAGCTTCTTTTCTTGTAAAATCTACAATAATTTTCTCAAATGCTTTGCATGTTCTTCTTTACTTTTTGAGTATACCAATATATTATCTATGAAGACCACCATAAACTGATCAAGGAATGGGTAGAACATTTGATTCATTAAATCCATGAATGCAGCTGGGGCATTAGTCAACCTAAAAGGCATCACCAAAAATTGATAATGTTTATACCTCTTACGGAAAGCAATCTTAAGGATATCTTCTACTTTAATCTTCAATTGATGGTAGCGAGATTAAAGATCAATTTTAGAGAAAACTTGTGCACCTTACAACTGATCAAACAAATCGTCTATCCTTGATGGAGGATATTTATTTCGTATAGTCACCTTTTTCAATTCTTGATAGTCAATGCAAAGACACATGCTCCCATTTTTCTTCTTCACAAATAGTATGGAAGCTCTCCATGGAGAAATGTTTGGTCTAATAAAACCTTTATCCAACAATTCTTGTAGTTGTTCCTTTAATTTTCTCAATTTTGCTAGTGCCATATGGTAAGGAGCTTTAGAAATTGGAGTAGTGTTTAATAAAACATCAATTGAAAATTCTATCTCTCTGTCTGGTAGTAATCCTGGTAAGTCTTCTGGAAAGACGTCCGGGAATTCACTCATAATAGTAATATCTTCTAGTTTCAACACATCTTGTTGGGTATCTTGAACCATTGCCAAGTAGCTTTCATAGCCATGTCTCGACATTTGTCTTGCTTATAAAATAGAAGTCACATGAGGAGGAATATGTTTCGAATTTCCAACAAAAGAGAACTCAAGTTGGCCAGGAGTATGAAAATTAACTTTCTTCCCATGGTAGTCAATAGAAGCATGATATCTAGATAACCAATCCATTCCTAGTATAATATCAAAATCATGCATTTCCATAACCATCAAATCAACTAGTAACTCTCTATCCTCAATAACAACACTACAAGACTTACAAGTATGGTTAACAACTAAGGTGCTTTCAATTGGAGTGTCTACACATAATTCAGTGTTTATATGCTTAATCAACAAATCATGTTTCTTCACAAATTTAATGGACACAAACGAATGACTTGCTCTAGAGTCAAATAACACATATGCATATTTGGAGTACAAGACTTACAAGTGTGGTTAACGACCAAGGTGCTTCAATTAGAGTGTCTACACATAATTTAGTGTCTATACACTCAATCAACATATCATATTTCTTCACAAATTTAGTAGACACAAAGGAATGACTTGCTCCAGAGTCAAATAATATGTATGCATATTTGGAGGATACGAGAATAGTATATGTCACCACATTATTTGAAATCTATGCATCTTGTAATGTCATAGCAGAAACTCTTCCTTGAGCTTTAAGTATCTGATTTCTTCCTTTGTCTTTAATAAGTATAGTTCCTTGAGAGGATTGAGTACTTTGAAGAGCTTGTGTAGTGTTTAAAATTTTGTTTAAAAGGCATGATGTAAACTTATGCTCATGGCTTCCACAACAAAAATAGGCACATGTGTTCCATTGGTAGTTCTTGTCTACATTATTTTTTTTATCGCATCTTGTATACTGAAGTTCACTAGCTTGTATTCCTTGCTTCTTTGCTTGTCCACCTGAATTCTGACTCTTTTGTAGTTCTGACCTGTATCTCTTTCTTTGGTTGTTGTCTCAATCATGTTGAGTATCATTGAGTCCCCTCTCTATCAATAAAGCCTTGCTTACTATAGCTCCATAAGTTTCTAATTCAAATGGCTTAACTCCTTATTTAATTCGAGACCTTAAATCCTTTTCAAATTTTTGAGCTCTACTTTCTTTAGTTGCCACTAAAGTAGAAGCAAACTTTGACAACCTTGTAAATTCTTCCTCGTACTAACCTATTGTCATATTCCCTTGCTCCAACTTGATAATTTTTTTTTCTTTCTAGTAACGGACTCTCTTAGGAAAATATTTCTCGTTAAATGCATCCTTGAAGTTCCTCCAACTAAAAGGTTCAGTGTTTTGTTCATGTTAACTCTTCACCATTAGTCACCAATCATAGGTACCTCCTTATAGCATATAAGTGGCATAAGTCACCTTCTCAGCATCAGTACTACCCAAGGTAGTAAAAGCCTTCTCTATTTTATCCAACCACTTCTCAGCCTCTAGAAGGTCAGTTGTCTCTTCAAATGATGGCAGTGTGAGTTCTTAAATTCTGACATTCTATTAAGTTGTCTGCACTGATTAATAGCATTATGTTGTTGTTGTTGTTGCTGATGTTGTTGCAGTTGTTCTTGTAACATCTCTTGTTGAGTTTGCTGACATAGAACCACCCCAATTAAGGTTTCTATCAATGCATGCAGCCCAGCTTGTTGTAGTTTGCCTTGAATATTCCTAGCACTATTATTGATATTTCCTTGTTGTTGAGCCCCTTGCTATTAAGCTCCTTGTTGTTGCCTAGCTTGTCTGTTAGCCATTCGATTTTCATGGATTAAGCCCGCCAAAGTCTTATTGTCTATCATTTAAGCCTTCAAACACAAAATAAATTTTCCTAATATTACTTGATATTCAAGATAATAAACAAAATATCAGAAAGATTTCAACTATCTAGCTTAATATCTTAACAACAGTTATTACTATAATCTTAGATGAGATCATCATCATAACTTAAGGTAGATAAAATTAATATCTTAAGAAGGGTCTAAAAATCATAACTTAAATAAAATCATTTGAAGTCTGTACATCTTGATAATTTTGTCCCTCACTAACGAATACGGGTTATTATAGTTCTCCTATTATCGAGAAGAGGAAATATTCATTATCACAAGCTTAGTCTAATTGGTGGTAATCACACTTGAGACTTAAAACTAAAATCTATGATTCCTTAACTCTCTCTCTCTCTCTATATATATATATATATATATATATATATATATATATTACTCGACACACAGTGTGTGTCTCATGAATCCAAAAATAAATGAGCTATAGAAATTCGTTAGCAAGGGACAAAATTGAAACAAAAATTACCAAGCGGAAAAAAAAAAGATTATTATCCAACAAAGTGAAGAATTTTGCTAGATGACTAGCCAAAGCCCCACGAACAATATAATTATGTACAACTATAAGATTGGTGAACATAGAGACTTTACAAATTATCATAGAAAAGATACGAATTATTGACGAAAGTGTTACCAAAATAAACAAAATCATATCCTTGATAAGAGTTTGTCCATAAAATAAGTAATTTGAGAGGAAAAAACTAATGACCTCCACTTATTATAAATTAAAAAAAATATTTATTATTAAAGCCTACCCCAGTGTGACTCGAATCTAAGACCGAGATCTCAGTTTATGAGTGCTCTTACTATTTGAGGCAACTCATTTCATCAACAATAATATTCTTTATGTTCAATAATATATATATATATATATATATATATATATATATTGTGCAGTCTAAAATCTATATGTTGCTTAATGCCAAAAAGGGAAAGTTAGCGACCAAGTGGATGTGTCAGGTCGCATGAGAATTTTCTTGATCAAAGAGCGATCTCCTCCGAATGAGTTAAGTGCGACCTCCTCCGAATGAGTTAAGTACGACCTACTCCGAGTAAGTTAAATGCGACCAGTATGAAAAGTAAACTAAATCAAGCTTCATCAAGCGGGTAATCTACAAAGAAAGGGAAACAAAAGTTTCTCTTTAAAGATCGACCAATTGTTCTATTTAAGTTATTACCCAGTTATATTGTTACTCAAATTGTATTTTCTGATTGCACACTTACGCGTTTTCACAATTTAGAAATATTAAGCTACCCTCATCTATATAAGGAGAGTTCAATGCCGCTATGAGGGATCTTCTTCTTCTTTTGGAGACTTGGAGACTCTCTTTTACTTTCTGAACATACTCTGTACTCTCAACTCTAACTTTAAAACTTAACGAAACTCTTGTAATTCTCCAGAAAATAGTGAAAAACAGTGGACGTAGGCTCATTTTTTTCGGGGCTGAACTACTATAAAATTCTTCTCTTTACTTGCTTTGATTTATTAACCCTTTACACACATAAGCCACATCTTGTAATTTCCTAAATTCATTGTTGACAAAACCCCCGTCAATAATTGGTGCTAGAAGGAGAGCTATTCCAGCAGAAAAGTTTGTCAATTTCACTTCTTTCAACAATAGCAAATATCATAAACACTATTAGAAACATAGGAACTAGCCAAAACCAACCCCAAAGCACTGCTGCTGCACAAGTAGATCCTACTCAGGATCAGCTTACCGTGACCGTACCAGAAAATATTGTCGAGAGACAGGATCGCATGGAGGAGGCACTGGTGAACCTTCAACAAATCACTAGTCAGATTAATGACTCTCTAAGATGGCTTGCTGAGGAACAGATGGTGACTCCATCACAGCAAAAACGTCCCAGGAAACGTCCTACTCAACAACCTGAGAGAGGAATTCAGATCCTAAAGACAGGGAATCGCGACCATTATAAAACCCGGCAAGAGCGTCATGGAGATCACACCTCCAAGGGAAAAGGAAAGGTCGCAGACTTGCCTTTGGAATCTGGTGCTGAAAGTTCGAGCACTAATCATGATCGTGGACAACCTTCTCAGAGAGCAACCGTCAATCGGGATTGTCTAAACAACAAGCAAAAATGTCAATCGAGAAACATCTTTAAAAGGATTAGTAGGGAGTCTCGACAGAATCTTACATACCTGAGACAATATCTAGAACAGCGACGTAGTCAGGAGTGATCCACATCGCCTCATAATGACCGAAATCGATCTCATCGCACTATTTCATTGGAATCCCTACAAAGGTCGTAGCAGACCTTGCCTGACCAACCCATCTTATATCGTGATAATGACCAAAGGTCACTCCTACCACCAGTAAGGTATAATGTTCTCCCTCTGAACATCGATATTCATAATTTAAGGATCGCACTAGATGCACTTGCTAGCTGGGATGATGAGCTCGCTGATGGGTATCATCAATCGCCATTTAGCGAGGATGTTTAAGCTGCTATTTTACCTGCTACATTCAAACTTCCCACCATAAACACTTTTGATGGGAAAACTGATCCACAGGAACATATGGATTACTTCAGTGACCTGATGGAACTTCATCGTGTCGATGATCTCGCACATTGCAAATGCTTTGCTGTAACTCTCATAGGAGCAGCAAAGAAGTGGTTTTGATGACTCAAGTCTGGTTCAATCTTTTCCTGGCAATAGCTTCAGATTGTGTTCTTGAGGCAATTCCAGACCGTGAAGAATTTTACTATTCCACTAGTCAGTCTGTCTGCTATTCGGCAAGGTCCGAAAGAAACTCTACGTCTTACCTAAATCGCTTTATCTCAGAGTTAGCAAAGGTCAATAACCCACCTGAAGGAGGAGTTTTAACTCTAATGGTGGCTGGGGTACGACCAGAGACTAAACTATGGGAAGAATTACTTGAGCGAGAATGCTGAACCCTTGTAGAGTTCTATCGAAGAGTTGGTCGACATCTAAAGGTGGAATCTTCACACGAGAATCTTCATAAGACTACCAAGGTAGGAGGAAAAGATGCTGCTAAAGATGCGACCACGAGCAACAACAATAATAATGAGAAGTCGAACAAAAGGAGTAATGAACAATCGACTGAGAAGCAGCCCAAACAGAAAAAACAGGAGATTCCATGAGCTCCCATAAGGTTCAACAACTATACTAAACTGAACGCACCCATATATCATATCTATGTGGTCACAAACCAGCCGGAGCAATATCGTCAACCGGAACCGATAAAAAGAGATAGAGTGAAGCGCGATCCTAACAAGTTTTGCCGGTATCACAATGACATTGGACACGATACTAATAATTGCTTTGCCTTAAAAGATGAAATCAAAAGATTAATTAAAGAAGGGCAGCTGAGGCAATACACTAAACAAAACAATGAAAGGCGAGAAGAAAACCGATAGTGACCTCCTGAAATTCAACGCGAGGTGCGAATTATTTTTAGAGGACTGCACGTTGGTGGAGATTCGAAGAGGGCGCAAGGTAAGTATGCATGAGAAGCACAACAGCAACCATTGACTAATGTCATGCATCTTGAGTAGTGACCACAAAAGCTTCAACAGGTACCAGATATGGATATTACCTTCACGGAGCAGGATGCAAGGGAGGTCCACTACCTGTATATTGATGCATTGGTCATAAAGATCAACTATGGAAGCACGCAGCTATAATGAGTATTGGTCGATAATGGAAGCGCCGTCGACATCCTGTACTATGACGCCTTCAAGAAGATGGGGTTGAGTGAAATTGACCTAAAGCCCGGTATCACTCCACTTTATGGATTTACTGGTAATAGCATAATGCCTAGGGGCATGATTGAGTTAATGGACAACGTTAGAACTTATCCTAGGGTTTCAATGGTAATGACCCAATTCTTAGTTGTGAATTGTTCCTCTGCATTTAATGCTGTACTAGGAAGACCAACACTGAGGGAACTTCGAGCAATTATTTCAATCTACCACCTCGCTATGAAGTTCCCAACTCAACATGGAGTAGGCGAAGTGCGAGGCAACCAATATGATGCGAGGACTTATTATATAATTCAATAAAACTCGCAACAAAAGATATGACACCTCGCACAATGATGATCCAGCTACAAGGTGAAGCATCAAGGGAAGCGTCAAGTGAAGCATCAAGCGAAGCGTCAAGTGAAGCGTCAAGCGAAGTGTCAGGCGAAATGTCAATCGAAGACCTCAACCCTTGAGAAGTAGATGAAGAGGTCAAAAATGAACCTATAGAAGACTTGGAAGACTTGCCGATTGATAGGTCTTCGAAGGTTCTAAAAATCGGAGCAAAACTTCAAAAACCTGTGCGAGCTTCATTGATTGCTTTTCTGAAATCAAACTTGGATATCTTTGCATGGCAACATTCAGATATGGTGGGGATTGATCTGAATATCATGTGTCATCGCCTCAATGTAGATACAACGAAGAAGCCTGTATGGCAAAAAAAAAAGAGCCATGAATCCAGAACGCTACATCGCATTGAAAGAAGAGGTAGAGAAGCTGCTCGAAATTGGATTCTTAAGGGAATCTTTCTACCCAAACTGGCTTATGAACCCAGTTTTAGTAAAGAAACCCAACGGGAAGTAGAGAACTTGTATTGATTTCACCGACCTCAACAAAGCATGCCTGAAGGATAGTTTCCTCTTCTGAGAATCAACCAACTTGTAGATGCGACGTCGGGGCATGAACTCTTAAGCTTTATGGACGCATATTCTAGATATAATCAAATCCCCATGTACGAGCTAGATGAAGAGCATACTTGGTTCATCACTGATCGAGGATTGTACTGTTATAAGAAGATGCCCTTTGGATTGATCAACGTAGCAGCGACTTATCAGCGTCTTGTCAATATGATGTTTGCAAAACAAATTGGCAAGACAATGGAAGTATATGTCGATGACATGCTGATAAAGTCGAAGAAAGCTGAAGATCACGTCAAGCATCTTGATGAAATGTTCAAAATTCTTCGAAAATATTAGATGAGGCTAAACCCCTAGAAGTGCGCATTTGGGGTAGGATCTAGAAAATTCCTGGGTTTCATGGTAAACCAGCGAGGAATCAAGGCCAACCCTTAGAAGATACAAGCACTAATCAATAGAAATCCCTTCGCAAACCCAAAGACGAGCAGAGCCTGGCGGGAAGAGTGACTGCATTGAGTCGATTTGTATCCAGGTCAACTGATAAGTGCCAACCATTCTTTAAAATATTGAAGGGTTCGAAGAGGTTTGAGTAGACGGAAGAATACGATCAGGCGTTTCAAGAATTAAAAGCACATTTACGTTCTCCTCCACTCTTGTCGATGCCAAACATGGGGGAAGAGTTATACTTATAACTCGTTGTTTCTAAATATGTGACAAGTGTTGCGCTAATTCAAGAAGAAGAAAAGATATAGCGACCAATATATCACATAAGTAAAAGATTGCTTGATGCTGAAATGAGATATCCAGAGACAGAGAAGTTGGCAGTAGCACTCATCGTTACATCCAAGAGGCTTCGACCTTATTTTCATGTGTACTCCATCAAAGGTTTCACGAATTTTCCATTAAAGCAGGTTCTGCAAAAACCTGAGGCTTCAGGATGACTACTTAAGTGGGCCGTTGAGTTGAGTCAGTTTGACATCAATTTTCAACCCCGCACTGCGATTAAAGGACAAGTTCTTACAGATTTCATTGTAGAATTCACATATGATGTCAATCTTCCCACAGAAGTGATCGAAAAACCTGCTACAAATTTATCAAGATTGTGGAAACTTTACGTCGATGGATCGTCAAACGAGAATGGAGCCGGTGTAGGCTTAGTACTAATTAGTCTTGAAGGACATAATATTCATTGTGCATTTTGAGTCAAATTTCTAGCATCGAATAATGAGATAGAATATGAAGCACTGATAGCTGGGCTAAAGCTCGCACAAGAAATGAAGGTCGAAATGATTGAGGTATACAGTGATTCCCAGCTAGTCGTTTGTCAAGTGATCGGCGATTATCAAGCAAGAGGAGAGAGAATGATGGCTTACTTACAGGAGGTACAAAGACTGTTCTCGACATTTACTGCCTATAACATTCAACTTCTTTCTCACATTAAGGATACTTGGGCAGATGCTCTAGCTAAGCTCGCCTCAATAAAAGATGCCGAATTACTAGAGGTGGTCCCTATCGAATTGCTTGCAAAACTAAGTATCGAAGTAGAGCCCCAAATAGCCATGCCAGTTGACAAAAAACCATTGTGGATGGATCCTATAATGAAGTATATACAAAATGGCGATCTCCCAGAAAGCAAAGACGATGCAAAACGACTTTGAATGAAGGCAACTCGCTATGTTATCTATGATGGAAAGCTTTATCGAAGAAGTTTTAGTTTGCCGTTATTATTATGTGTCGATGAAGAAAAAGCACACTACATTATGAGAGAAATTCATGAAGGAATATGCGGAAACCATTCAGGGGGCAGGCACTTGCAAACAAGGTTCTCAGACATTTGCTAGGAGGTGTGACAAATGTCAACAATTTACGATTGTTCCTAGAATGCCACCTGTTCTTCTAACTCCAATGACTAGTCCATGGCCATTTGCAGTATGGGGAATCGATATTATTGGAATGCTTCCATTGGCACGAGGTGGATTAAAGTATGCAGTTGTCGCAATCGATTATTTCACCAAGTGGACAGAAGCTGAAGCCTTGAGTACCATTTCCGCAAAGAAGATGATAGATTTATTTACAAATCTATAATCTGCCAGTATGGTATACCACATACTATAATTTTTGATAATAGGAAACAATTTGATTGTGATGAGTTTCGTAATTTCTGCGACAACTTAGGCATCAAGAAGAATTTATCCGTTGTTCATCCATAAGCCAATGGGCAGGTCGAAGCTATAAACAAGATACTTAAACAGAACATAAAGACAAAGCTGGAAGAACACTCAGAAGTACTCCTTGAAGTATTATGGGCTTATCACACCACTCAACGAACCACTACTGGAGAGAGTCCATTCTCTTTAGCTTATGGATATGAAGCCATGGTTCTGGTAGAAATTGGTGCTAGCTCTCTACGACGATCTACTTATGAGCAAGATCATAACAATGCACTAATGAGGATTGAGCTCAATCTTCTAGAAGAAAGGTGCGAGCAATCTCAGCTTCGGATCGCTTTATATCAACAACGCACTGCTCAATATTATAACTCTAAAGTCAGAAGAAGGGGATTTGAAGTTGGTGATCTTATTCTTTGGCAAGTTCTACCTAATAATAGAGAGCACAGTGCTGGTATATTTGGACCCTCTTAGGAAGGACCGTATATTATTGATGCCATCATTCGACCTGGGACATATAAGTTGGCTCGCACTGGTGGACAAAAGATCGAGCATGCTTGGAATGCAGAACAACTTCGTCGCTATTATCAGTAAATCTTCATGTATTTTTGACGACCTGGGGGGCATCTTGTATCCGTCATTTGTCGTCATTCGTCAATAAAGATATATTCTTATATTCGTTATTCGTTATTCATCATTCATTATTCGTCATTTGTTATGTCATTTGTCGTCATCAATAAGGATGTCTTCTATTCGATTATTCAATTTGGATCATCTTTTATAGTTTTATGGCAGTCTTTGAACACTATAAAACTCAGGGGGGCAGTGGGATCAGAATATTCTCCTACTTACTTCCTAAGGGACTATGCAAACGTCCATTTAGAAGGGTTGAAATTTTAGATCACCACCGAATTTCTAGAATTTCTTAAAATCTTAGGATTTTCTCCTCGATTCATGCCATAGCATGTCGTATTATGCAATTTCCCTCCTCGAACAACAAAGTAACTAAGTAAAACGTTCATCATTTGATGTGATATATTGCTATATTATATTTTGCCATAGAACATTTGAAAAATAATATTGAGTTTGCATCACTCATACTTACTGTTTTCTTAAGCGACCTAACCTATCCTAACAATTAAAACTCATTTTAAGTTAGTTGGATTCGAATCGCAATAGTGTACCGATCAGTCACTTAGTGATTGATTATTTGGTTAAATTATGCATCTTTATATTACGATGCAGTGTTTTAATTGTTTTGCAGAAGTAAACGTCTGATAAGAAAGTATGCATTGATAAAATCTCGCACCTGTATGCAAGCAAAGTATTACAAAAAAAAAATGACCAGCCCGCATTGTTCTGAAACTTAAAAAAAATATATATATAAAATCTATGCAGATGTGCTCGCTCCACCATCTCTAGTTTTGGTAGCATTGGCTTCCTTCCAACTCTTGACAAGCTCGACCACATCTTCTCTAAGGATGAAAAAGTCAAAATTTGAATGCTCGCAGAAGATATTATATATTATGGTCGACGAGGTGATGTCACTAGCTTTTTCTTCAAGCTCCTTGCCTTCAGTGGCCTTGAACTCTTCTATAGCCTTGTAAACTGCTCTATTATTGCCTCCTTTAGAATATCCTAATGCTTGGAGATAGTCTTCTCAAGTTCTTTAATTTTCTCCTCGAGCTTCTCTTTTTTGAGCTTTTCCTTGGCCAGACCCTCGTGCAACTGCTGATTCTCCAATTCGAAGGATTTTCTCTCTTCCTCACGAGCCTTCTCCGAGTCCTCAAATGCCTGGGTTATTTCTTCGACTTTTTCGGCCTTTTTCATGCATTTAAGGACTAGGTCATGCATCAAGACAGCAACTGCAATGGTCTAAAAATATAACACATCAATACAAGAAAAGTGCATTGAAGAGTAAAGATAAGAGATGCTTACATTTGCCAACATCCTCTTCACAGAACTAAAAGTGACCTTAGCTGGTCGTCGCTTCATCCTCTCCCAGCCATCCTCAGAAGGGAATCGGTCAATGAAGGCTGTGCTCATGCTAGCTTTTTCTGGCAGTTGGCGAAGGAGTGCGAAAAGCTCCTTGTCTTTATCGGCCTGGCTCGGTCCTTCAGAAGTGGCCGTCTCCTTGGATGGCTCAAGTTGGCTCGCAGTTTTTAGAGACTGAGAAGGAGACGAACTTGTTGGGATATCCTCAAAGGCGACTTTTCGTTTCTTTGAAGTGTTAACCTTCTCTTTCCTTTCGTCGAAGAAGGGGGTGTGCTCTCTGGTGTCTTGGACTTTGCTATTGACCCCAGAATTGAAGGCAGTGCTCGCAGTCCGCTGCCGATTGCCATTTCTATATAAATATGATTGGTTAGCATGCGAGGTGGGCAATACGACAAAAAGAAAAGAAAAATAACTACCTTCTTACTGCTGGGAAATTAGTGGCGATACAGCTTTCAAAGATGATGGTTCCGAGACTATAGGAGTGGTAGGTGCTTTTGGTTTCCTGGGTTTAGAAGATGAGGTACCCTTTTCCTTCTGTTTCCTCGGCTTCTTCTTCGAGCTCAAGGATTTGGTTAGACATTTAGCAGAATCTGGAAAGGCGGCTCTCCTTGGAAGCAGTCCGCAAGTAACTAAGTTCTTGGTCATCCCAAGCCTCTTCCAATCAAATTCTTCGATCAGAAGGTTGTTTATTTTATACACCTTTGCAAGCTGCTCTTTGGAGAGTCCTGGTCGTTTCCTATTATCTGCGATGACATATGAATGCGATCAGAATAATATATTTATGTAGAGAAAGAAATAAGTTGAAAGATACCTATCAGGAATCTGAAAGAAGCCATTATCCGCGTAGTCAAAGTGGAAAAATGAATTTTTCCATTTTCCCATGTTGTTGCAGACCCCGTAGATAGTTTTTATTGCTTGGTTCGACCACTTACTCGCATAGAAAAAGCCGAAATCTGATTAGTTTGATTTCACTTAGTAGAACCAAGCAAACTCTTCAGGAGTGGAGGCTTCTAAACCTAATTTATGGTATAGTATGTACAGACCTACCATATATCTATATGTATTTGGGGTTAGTTGAAATGGGATAACTCTATAATAATCGACGATTGATTTTATGTATAGATGAAGTGGGAGGTAGACACCGTATCTGAGAACTACTTTTGAGAATGAGGCAATTCTACGAAGAGGTGTGTGTGGCCGATTGAACTCTGTAGGAAGGCGAAGAGGAACGTCAATTTTGTAGTTGCATACGATCTTTCTGAGCTTGTTTGTTGAACAACTCATCTTTATATTAGTACATGACCAATCTCCCTCTATATATTGATAACTTATTGCGAATGCAGGAGCATCCCTGATATGCCGAGGCCACTGGTCTTGAGGGAGGTCGCCTTTGCGAGGACTACTTTGCCTGATCCCAGTTATTTCTACTTCAGGTTCTGGCTCAAGATAGTCTTCGAGGTTTATAGAGCTAATGCTTGTATTGGAAGATTCTTCTGAGAATGCATTCCCTTCCCTAAAATCCTCACTACTAGACATTTGAAAAGAAATATGGATGGGTTTAGTCCTATGCAAGCATCAGGGATCTTCGATATATGCGAGCAGTTTGGGGTCATATCCTAGGATTGCATCGACAAGTTGCTCATCGAATTTTTTCTAATCGATCTACGGATTCATAAAAAACTATTCGAGCAACTCTTCGGTAATTCGTCACTCGACTGATTATGGTTTTCAAAAAACAAGGTTTCAGATCCTAAAATTCTTCTATGGGTTCTTCTATCAATCATTTAAAAATAGTCTATTCTAGAAATTAATGGAGAGATTCTGAAAAATTCCCATTTTTCAGTCCATCCGAATATTGGATGGGTTTATGTTTAGGGCATTTAGGCTCTACGATTTGTCTCTATTTCTAAAAATAAGATTTGTAAACAAGGGTTTTCTGAAAAATCGAAGAACAATAAGAGAGAGAGAGAGAGAGAGGATATATACTAACCTTTCTTCGAAGACTGAAGGACCGATATGTCGTCTGAAAGATTGTGGTGATAACTTCGTCAGAGAAGATGATGAATCTGTGTGAGCTGCGAAACAGAAAAGGACGCCGGGAAGATTTGCCTTATGGACGCTTCGAATTTCAGAAGTGAGAGAAGTAGGAGGTGATAGGGTTTGAGTTTTGAAGAAAAGGCAGATGGATTTTCAATATATATGTCTCAAGCATCATCAAATCACAGCTGTAGATCAAGGCATTTAATTTTCAGATCTAAAGGCCGAAGTTCACGCGGGAGTTAAATTTTCGAAATTAAATCAGTATCTTTTTAAAATTTGAAACGTCTCGATTTAAGACAACAGCTAGCATCATCGCTATCATTGTGTCTACTCAAGAACGGAAAAGCCTCCTCCAGTTTTGCTATTCTTCTAAGAAAATGTGACATGTGGTTGCGTCTGTCAAGAAAAGGTACGCGTGGTTCTAAAAAGATGGGATTTGAGAACTGGCGACTCTTCGAAGATCTCAAGATTATGTCATGATGTCGCATTTTTTAAGTTCACACTTATAAGAGAAGGAAGCTCCATTTTATTCTAAAGAACTAATAAAGCTAGGGGGCAATTGTTGTGCGGTCTAAAATCTATATGTTGCTCAATGCCGAAAAGAGAAAGTTAGCGACCAAGTGGACGTGTCAGGTCACATGAGAATTTCTTGATCAAAGAGCAATCTCCTCCGAATGAGTTAAGTACGACCTCTTCTGAGTAAGTTACGTGCGACCAATATGAAAAGAAAATTAAATCAAGCTTCATCAAGCGGGTAATCTACAAGAAAGAGAAACAAAAGTTTCTCTTTAAAGATCGATCAATCATTCTGTTTAAGTTATTACTCAGTTATATTGTTACTCTAATTGTATTTTCTGATTGCACACTTACCCATTTTCACAATTGGGAAACATTGAGCTACCCTCACTTATATAAGGGGAGTTCAATGCCGCTATGAGGGATCTTCTTCTTCTTATTCTTTTGGAGAACTTGGAGACTCTCTTTTACTTTCTGAACACACTCTGTACCCTCGATTTTCAGTTTAAAACTTAACGAAACTCTTGTAATTCTCCAGAAAATAGTGAAAAACAGTGGATATAGGCTCATTTTTTTGGAGCTGAACCACTATAAAATTCTTCTCTTTACTTACTTTGATTTATTAACCCTTTACACACACAAGCCACATCTTGCAATTTCCTAAATTCATTGTTGACAAAACCTCCGTCAACAATATATGCATAGTTCATTTTTGTAACCCTCAATTAACTTTAAATTAATTTTAAAAACTTAATTAAAATCAACTAAACACATTCATAAAGAGGGAAAATACAAAGATAAAATGTTCAAAAAAAACTAAGGAGAAAAGAGTTCAAAAAAAATTCGGTAGAATAGAATATTTTTAAATAGTACAATTTTAAAGGATTAGATTAGATTGGAAAGGAATTTTAAATAGTACAATAAGAGCACTCCTTCATTCCACATGTATTACCTAAGAATCTGCCAGTCTTACTAGAGGATCCACCCATTCTACAGAAACAAAATCAAATTGGAAAATAATTGCATAATTGTGGGATTCTAAATTTCGAGTTAAATATTTTTTCTAAAAATTAAAAAAAAAAAAATATATATATTACTTCATAAATTACTTTTTCTTCTTCTTTTTCATACAATTTACCATAAAGGGAGGATGGAAGAGGGGAACACGTGCCCATCTCAATTTCTTTTTCCGTTATTCAATTATAGGATGATCATGTTTGGCAGATAGGATAGAATTGCATTGGTATAGTATAATTCTAAAGGATTTGAATGGAGTGAATTGGATATGAAAGAAATTAGAATTTATCCATACTATCCCATGTTTAGTGAAAATTATTGGATAAGACGGTAAGTTTTTTTTGTAACTAATTGATATTTTTTTATATATAATATAAATAATAAAATCAATAACGTAAATGCTCAACACTTATACATTCTAAAACAAAATTATCACAAAATAAGTGAATATACAAATTTTTATGCTCAAGAGGAGTGGTGCCTGGCCATGAAGGTCTACACTAAGATGGTGGCATAGGTGATGGCGTTTTATGTCACTAGAGAACATGAACACTTGTTCTGCCTATTTTATCAGGAGATTTAGATATTCTATTTGAAGATCCATTAGTCCTGAAGGATCTCCCCGTTCTATCAGAGGATTTGCTCTTCTCATTGGAGGATCTGCTTGTTCAACCCAAATTAAATAAAATTCCAAATAATAGTATATTGCAGTCTACTTTTCATTTCAAATCAGTTTTTTAATAATTTAAAAAGTGTTGGAGCAGTTTTCACCAGCTGTCCACGTGTCTCTGAATTGCTGATGTTGTACCTTCCAACTGTCCACATATCCTTGCTATCCCAAAGAGCTTTTGACTTCAGGTAGGATCGGAGAGGCGGGGGAGGCCACCAGCAAAGACTCTCTGATGCTTAAGTCAGTTGTTTATATTTGATTCAGGGTACCAAAGATTTAGTTTTTCTTTGTATGAGTATATCTTTGTCTCTTGCTCATAAACTTTTAAATATTTCTTTTTATATGTGTACATGTCCCTCCTTTTCAGGGACGCATGGCTCATATATATAGTCCTGGAACTGTGAACCTCATTGTTCTCAATTCCAAGACCGAGTACCTTTTCTCATCAAGACTTACTCCAGAGATCACGGGCCGAGATTACCGTGATTCTCCCTACATTGTCGTAGCCTAGTTTCCACCGTTCCTTATGGCTCGAGCTTATCAGGGGCGAGACTTCGATAAACCGCCGTTCTGTCAGGACGGTTTGCCCAATACGCGCACTTACTCAGGCTCGCATTAAATGCTCTGTCTGGGTCTGGAGCTGTGAGTCGCTTCCCACTGTACTCTGGTGGAAGACCCTTGAGGCTCCCGACCCTCAGCTGTCGAGGTAAGAATCGGACTGGGCCGAGTCCATCCAGGGTCTGGGATGGGCTCGGCCCTAGCCTCGGACAGCCCATGGGCCTATGCTGTACCACGTGCGACTCGCGTGGTTTTTAATTGGTCACTCTGGACACGTGTCAAACGGTGTGCCCTGTTTATGACCTGTTTTGCCACTTAATCGTCCACGTGGTGTATGATTTAGGAACGGGTCCCACAACTGCCCTTATTTCCATATTTGATGGATTCGTATCCATCAAGTGGGGAAATCGTTTCTCTATTCCTCCAATTTTAGGGATACACGTGGCTCCCCCTATATCCGCAATCTAGATGGGGCGGGAACTTCCCTCGGCGGTTGGCCCCCATACTCTTGTTGGACCTCTTTGTCAAAGTCTTCCCTTCGCTCGCTTCTGGCTTCACTTGCCAGCAGCCCTTCGAGGCGGGCGTTATCTCTGCGCACTTCTGCGAATTTGTCTTTTAAACCCAGGATGACTTCGTGGGCAATCTCTGCTTTCTGGTGTGCCCCGTTTATGACATGTTCTGCCACTTAATCGTCCACGTGGTGTATGATTTAGGAACAGGTCCCACAAAAAAGACATATTACCTCACAAATTACTTTTTCTTCTTCTCTTCTTACAATTTTTCTTTTTTAGATATAACACAAGTTCATCTTATCACTAAGGTAGATGAAAAAGAAGGCAAGTATAGAGTTTTAAAGAAGAGAACAGAAAAGTTTGAATGGCTTAACTTTATTCGTTTTCCAGTGGAGAGTTTTTATACAAGGTAAGCATATAAACAATAAAAACAGAATAACAAAAGGATAGCTATTCCTACTTTTATTTACATGAAGGTTCATATTTTATAATTATATAAATTCAAAAGATATCCAGCAAAGCGAATACAGTAGTATGATAATTTTTTAAGATTCTGCTCAATATGCCCCCTTAAGATAACGTTGTGTATAGCACACCAATCTTTACTCTAATGGCTTGAACTCGTGCAGAAGACAAAGATTTGGTCAAAGCATCGGTAAGTTAATCTGTTATGGACACACCAGACATCTTTTTAGCTCACCTGATTGTACCTTATTCCTGTAGTCAACATATGTAGCTTGATTAAAATGGATTCAATATTGGTGGCATCCATTGATGCCACCGTGATAAATGTGCCGCATATGTATATATATTGTTGACGAAGGTTTTGTTAACAACGAATTTAGGAAATTGCAAGATGTGATTTGTGTATGAAAAGAGTTGATAAATCAAAGCAAATAAGGAGACAAGAATTTTACTGTGGTTCAGCCCCAAAAAAGATGAGCCTATGTCCACTGTTCTTCATTATTTTCTGGAGAATTACAAGAGTTTCTTTAAGTCTCAAGGTGAGAATAGAGAGAGAATTAGAGAATATAGCCAAGTATTTTTTTATAACAATACTTAGCTCTCTTCATATAGGTGAAGGTGGCTCAATGTTTCCCAATTGTAAAAATGGGTAAGTGTGTAATCAAAAAATACAATTTAAGTAAGAATATAATTGGGTAATAACTTAAATAGAATGATTGGTCGATCTCTATTTAGAAACTTGTTTCCATTTCTTTGTACGTTTGATGAAGTTTGATCTAGTTTCCTTTTCACACTAGTCGTACTTAACTCATTTGGAGGAGGTCGCACTTCGATTAGAAAAATTTACATGTGACCTGACGTGTTCAACTCGATTGCTAACTTTCCCTTTCTAGCATTGACCAATATCTAGATTTTAGACCGCACAATAATTGCCCCCCAGCTCCATTAGTTCTTTAGGACGTAATGAGGCTTTCTTCTCTGATAAGTGCGAGCTAAAGAATACGACATTATGAGATCATCTTGAAACTCTTGAAGAGTCGCCAATTCTTAAATCCTATCTTTCTAGAACCACGCGTATTTTTTTCTGATAGACGCAAACACGTGTCACCTTTTCTCAAGAGATTAGCAAAACTCGAGGAGATTTCTCCATTTTTCGAGCAGACACGAAGATAGCAATGACACCAGCTGTTGTTTCAAATCGAGACATTTCAAACCAAGACTCTTCATATTTCGAAAAATACTCATTTAATTTCAAAAATTAACTCTAGCGTGAATTTTGACCATTAGATCCGAAAATTAAATACTTTGATCTACGGCTATGATTTGATGATGCTTGAAATATATATCAAAAATCCATCTATCCTCTTCTTCTTTCATTTCTTCTGAAATCCAAAATGTCCATAAGACGGAAATTCTCTCGGTGCCCCTATTCGCTCTTTAGCTCACCCAAACTCACCATCTTCTCCGGCAAAGTCATCACCAAAATTCTTCAGGCAACATCTCTGTTTTTCAGTCTCCGAAAAAAGGTTAGCATACATACTCTTTCTCTTTATTATTTAAAGAATCATTGTTCTTCGATTTTCATAAGACCAGATAACTCTTATCTTACTATGAATCACACAGAGCTTATTTTTAGAAATAGAAAGATGAACCGTAGATCACGAATAATCTAAACATAAACTCATCCCCATATTTAGATGAACTAAAAATAGGCATATCTCAGAATTTCTTCATAAATTTAACGAATAAATTACTTTTAAACGATTGATAGACGAATCCATAGGAGAAATCTAACACCTGAAATCTTGACATTCGAAAACCAAAACCAGTAATAAACCGAGTGATGAATTATTGAAGAGTTGTTCGAATAATTTTAGACGAATCCATAGATTGATTAGAAAAAATACGATGAACAACTTGTTGTCGGTGCAATCCTAAGGTTTGTGGCACCAAATTGCTCGCATATACTGAGTATACTTGATGCTCGCATAAGACTAAATACCTCCCATGTTTCTTCTTTCAGATGTCTAGCAGCGAGGAATTTAGAGAAGGGAATGCGTTCTCAGGGGAATTGTCATTCTCCAATACAAGCATTAGCTCTATAGATCTCGAAAACTATCTTGAGCCACAACCTGAAGTAGAAATAACCGGGACCAAACAAAGTAGTCCTCGCATAAGCGACCTCCCTCAAGACCAATGGCCTTAGCACATCAATGCCCCTGCATTCGCAAGGGATTATAACTATGTAGAAGGAGACTGGTCATGTACTGATATAAAGACGAGTTGTACAACAAACAAGCTCGAAAAGATCATATGCGATTACAAAATCAATGTCCCCCTTCACCTACCTACAGAGTTCAATCGACCACACACACCTCCTCGTGGAACTGCCTCATTCTCAGACGCAGTTCTTAGATGTGGTGTCCACCTCCCACTTCATCCATATTTCAAATCGATCGTCAATTATTATGGAGTTGTCCCCTTTCAACTAACCCCAAATACATATAGATACATAGTAGGTTTCTACATATTATACCATAAATTAGGTCTAGAATCTCCCACACCTGAAGAGTTCGCTTAGTTCTTCCAAGTGAAGTCGAACCCATCAGATTTTGTCTTCTTCTATGCGAGTAAGTGGTCGAACCAAGCAATAAAAACCATCCATGGAGTACGCAATAACATGGGAAAATGAAAAATTCTATTTTTTCACTTTGACTACACGGATAATAGCTTCTTTCAAAACCCTGGTAGGTAACTTTCAGCTTATAGCTTTCTCTATATAAATATATCAATTTGATTGCATTCGTATGTCATCGCAGATAACAAGGAGCATCCAGGACTCTCTAAAGAGTAGCTCGCAAGAGTGTACAAAATAAACGACCTTCCAATCGAAGAATTTGATTGGAAGAAGCTTGGGAAAACCAAAAACCTAGTCGCTTGCAGACTATTGCCAAAGGGAGCCGTTCTTCCATATTCTGCCAACCGTCCAACTAAACCCTCGAGCTCGAAGAAGAAGCAATGGAAACAAAAAGAAGTGAGTGCCTCATTTTCTAAACCTAGGAAATGAAAAGCACCTGCCTCTCCTACTGTCCCAGAACCACCATCTCCAGAAGCTCCATCGCCACCAATTTCTCAGTAGCAAGAAGGTAATTTTTCTATTATTCTTTCTCTTTATCGCATTACATACCTCGCATGCTAACTAATAATATTTGTACAGAAATGACAATCGACAGTAGACTGCGAGCACTCCCTTCAATACTGGGGTCAATGACAAAGTGCAAGACACCAGATAGCATACCTCCCCCCTCGACGAAAGAGAAAAGAAAAGAATAATTGACAACCTTTGCTAAGTTGGCTATAAATTATATTAGGACTATTTTTATCATTTGTATACTATTACTTTGTTAATGGTGGAGTTGGCAAAACTTGTTATGAGTTTACATCCTACTAGCTATTAAAGCAAAAGAAATTAATTAATAATATTAGAAAACAAAATAAATTTTGAAAAGTGTAAAGATGGTATGGTTTAATACATTAACTATTTAAAAGGCACATTCATTATATTGATTAAATGGATACTAAATACAAAAATGATATTATCTATATATTATGTATCCACATGTTGTTATTAAATATTTTATTACTTTTATAAGTAGAAGAGCATAGTAGAAATTAATTAATTTCATTATCAAAAGATAACAAATAAAAAAAAGGATAAAGTTAAGTAAGTGGTGTAATTATTATTAACTTTAAATATATATATATATTAAGTATATTTTATGTTCACACTAAGCCTATAAATAGGACACTATCTTGTAACCACAATCTACTTTCCTCCTATATTTTTCTCTACCTCTTTTTCTCTCATAATTGTGGTACTCTATAAAGATTTCAAGAAGTTCTCTAAAATTTTCTTCAAGATTCAAGAAAAGGGTAATTCTTAGAATTTTTAGTCTTTCAATATTAGTATATCTTACTACACTTAGGTTGAAATTCAATCTACAATATTTGGAGTTAAAACTTTTATTAAGATCTGAAATTTTTATGAGAAGTATTTTTATATGTCTATTTAATTTTTGGAAAGTTTTATATTTATATCTTAGTCCTATGATTTTATAGAATTCTTTTTATACATGTTGGTTGTCACCTAAGAAAAGCTAAAAAATAAATTTTATCGAGTTTGTTCTATGATTTTAAAGGGTAAACGTTTTTAATTTGAGTTGAAAAATTTAAAAATATATTCATATATTTTGGAAAGTTTTGTGATGTCATGATTTTATTTCTAATTATTATTAAATTTTTTTATATATTGCCTTTATAACTAGTAAATCTAATATTTTTATTTATCTAAGATAATATTATTAAAATCTTATCATATTAATTTTATTTAGGCTTGAAAATTTTATTAGGCACTAATATATATGTCATAAGAGACTCAAAATATTTTTAGAATTTTTGGAAATATTTATAATTAAGTATAATTTTTGAAATAGTATATGATTTTGTAAGTTAGATGTTGTCATGAATTTTAAGATATAATTTTAAGAATTATATGTGCTATGTAATAGTATAATTTTAAATCCCTAATTTTTGTCTATTTGTAAAAATGTGTTAGAGATATTCTCTTAAAATATCAAGATTTTTGGGTATATAAAAATAACTCTATAAAATTCAAGAATGGTTTGGTGCTTTAATAGTTTTTATCAAATTTCAATTTATAGACTAGAAATTAGTAAAAGCATAATAAAACTTATTAAAAAAATTCTAAATAATTTTTTATAACTTTATTTTTATGTTATAATACTATCTAAAAAATTTCAAAGTAAATAGAGTTTTATACTAGAATCTAAAATTCTTTAAGTATATATTACTTGTTGAAATTTTTACAGTTTTTAGTTATATATGTTATGAAACATGATTTTATAGTTGTATGATATGAGTATTTTTTTTAAAGACATATAAATATGTTTCTTGTAGCATGTATTAATATATGTAATGAACACTGTTGCATAAATATTAATAAAAAAGGATAAAGAGAGGCACGTGGTTACAATAAGGTCGAGTGTGTGGAATTTTACTACAAGCATAAATAAAATTTTATAAGGACCTAAGATAAGTAAATCTCACCTTATGAGTTTATATGAAAAGTTATGTGTTATTTATGATATAATTGTGATTATATTAATATGTTATTTTATGTTTTGTAATAATAGTTGCATTAAGTATATAAATAGGTCATGAATATGTGTATACATAATAGCACGAAAAAAAATTATGATTTTCAATGAAATTAATAATCATAATTTTTTAAAAGTACTATGTATCTAAAACTATGTTTTAAGAAAAACGTTATCTTTAAGTGTATGTTAAGTTCTTGAAAGGAGTATGGGCAACTAACTGATTTGCTCACAGTCACTTTGTTAATAACGAAAGTTTAAACTGCAATGCTAGTCATTGTAGTATGATAGCTATATGGGATCCGAATAGCTATAGGGTTACATATGCTTGTCATGACAATACTTTTATGGCCCATCACTTTTGATAGATTTAGCATTACTTTATATTGAGCTCAGATATGAAATGTTTATGAAATGAACATATTTATGAACAAGATGTTTCAAAAAAAAAAAGAGGAAACATAGTTATGGTTCGAAAAGTGTACTATTCATGTGACATGACATTCATTGCATACAGTTGATTTGCTTACTCAGTGCAAGCTCATTCTATTCATTTAAATTTTCTAAATAAGCAATAATTCCTACTAAAGGTTAGTTGGCGGTGGCGGAATCCCAAATGGCAATAAAACATTTTAAGCAATTTTATGTTCTTACTTTCAAGTATTTAATTATTTGATCAAAATTAAGTGTGGTTTTATTTTTATGAAGTGTATGAATTTAATTTCTATTTTGAGACTTAATTTCAATTATGAAGTAAAATAAATCTTCATTAAAAAGTATTTTTTTTAATTTAATTATGAATAGTAACATTTAAAAGAAAATGAAATTTTCAAAAAAAAAATGACTAATTTTCGCTTTAATTTTATAAGACAAAACCATAAATTGATATTTTTTAATCTAGATTTATGTAATGTTGTAGATTAAATCCTTCAAAAGCTCTCATTTGAGTAATTTATATAGTTACTTATGCGGGGTATTATCAATTTTAATTCTACTTTAAAGCCATGGTGGAATCTAATCCAAATTATAACTCATTTAGGCTATATTTGGTGCATTGTATTATATTATATTATAATGTATAAAATTATATTATATTATATTTGTTTCTACAACATTATATATATTTAGCTTTGCACTATATTAAGATAGTGTATTAAGTTACAAATGTTTAGTAAGTAGTCATATTGGATTGTATTGACTATTCTTTTATTTTTAAAAAAATCTAATTATTTAACTAAATTTTCACCCAATTTTCTCTCTCATCATTTTTTTTCTCCTCGTTCTATCTCTTTCTTCAATTTATCTTGTATTTTTTTCTCCCATTTCACTTTTTCTCTCATATCATTCTCTCTTACTTTACTTTATCACTCCATATTTTCTCTTTCTTCATTTTCTATTTTAGCATTTTCTTTCTCATAATTTTTTCTTTTATTATTTTCACTCCTCCTCTCTTTCTCTCTCATCATTTCCTTACTTTACTTTTTCTCATTATTTTCTTTATTTACTTTTTCCCTTCTTACTTTTACTTGTATAAGAAAATATGAGAAAACATAGTGAATTGATAGATTGAAGTGAGAGAAAATAATTAGATAAAAACTAATACGAGAGAAAGTAAGAAAAAGAATATGAAGTGAGAAAAAGTTAACTGAGAAAATAATAAGAGATAATGTGAAGTAAGGAAAAATGAAAAGAGAGAAAAAGTAAAATGAGAAAATAATGAGAAAGAGTAATGAAAAAATAGTGATGAGAAAAGATTAAAAAAAATGAAAAAGTGAAGAAAATAAAGCAAAGAGAGACGAGGAGGGAGAGAGAGAAAGTGAAATAAGAAAAGTCAAGAAAATAGAGTGAGTATTATATAGCATTATGGTAGACTTAAAATTATATAATATAGTATAATATAGACCTTTTTTTTCGTATTAAATAATACTCTTTGTATTGTATTAAAATTAAATATTGTATTAAATAGTACATATGGCCTATTTGAGATGATTTTCTTGATAACTATAGTGAGTTGATGTTCTATTAAAACCATTTTCTAATTGAAAAAATATTTTCTGACAATTTATCCAAACACTCCCGAAAATAATTTTTGAGTTTCAAAAAATTTTTGAAATCATATTAAACAAACTTATAATATTGTGTTTGATTAATACAAAGTTCTTATTTAGGGCACCAAACATAACCTTACAAAAGTGGGACATTTTTTATAAAAAAAAATAGAAATATTGGAAACTCAAAATTTCTCCCACGTCCCACCACCCAATAAAAATGCGACCTCAGTTAAAAATGCTACTAGGTTTGAGTTCAAAAACTAATTAGAGGTAAACAAAAGTAAACTTGACTCACTCCTTCAACTCTAACTGTAACAAAGATTCATGAAAGAGGCAAGTGAGGAAGCCTAAAGTTATTTAATTAGGGTATTTAGATAATCTGTTAATTTGGAATAATTTTTACTTCTTAAACTAAAATGTTAAAATGATCTTTCAGTAATAATTAATGAGTTCATGTTTCTAATTAAAAAAAAAATCATTTTGACAATTTGTCTAAATATTTTTAAAAATAATTTTAGAGATTCAAAAGATTTTTTAAAAGTTATGCCAAACAGAGCTTATATAACGTTGCATTGATGGGGTGGTTTTGATAAAATTTATGAACGCGATATTTCACCTAGGGTATAACAGTAATTTAGAAACATGTCCCCCACAAGGCCCAAAACACAATGCAGCAGCCCAGTTTTCAAGAAGCACAAGGCCCAAAACACAATGCAGCAGCCCAGTTTTCAAGAAGCACAAAAATCCGTCGAGCCCAAACCGGAGACGAGCAGACAGCTAGGAGACAGCGGTCTGTTGCTTTTCCAACTCACGCCATAAAAGAAAGAAAACGAAAAAACGATAGAAAAGAGAGATCTAAAAACAAAATACAAATACGCACCAGTGTCTGTCTCAGGCTCTCAGCTTCTCCTGAAAAAAAAATAAAAAAAATAAAATAGAAGCAAAAATGGCTGGGTACAGAGCTGAGGATGACTATGATTACCTCTTCAAGGTGGTTCTGATCGGCGATTCTGGTGTGGGCAAGTCAAACTTGCTCTCCAGGTTCACCAGGAACGAGTTCAGCCTCGAGTCCAAGTCCACCATTGGGGTCGAGTTCGCTACTCGGAGCTTGACCGTCGATTCCAAAGTCATCAAGGCCCAGATTTGGGACACTGCTGGCCAAGAAAGGTGGGGTTGCTTTTCTCTCTCTCAGGTTTGTGGTTTTCTGTGATCTGCTGATTTTTGTTTCTTGTCTTGCCTGTGTTTGGCTGCTGAGAAAATCGTGGAAAATAAAGCATTTTAGATGTTTTCTTGTTCTTGGTTGAGTGTCAGATTTAGGCATTTTTTTTTTCAAACAATTGTGGTTGTTTTGCTCGTCTAGTTGGTTCAGCCCAGCTACGTGGATTCAATGGGGGGTGCGGGAATGGGCTTGCTTTAGGAGATCTGAAGAGATTTTGAGTTTCTGAGCAATACCCATTTAGTTTTATGGATGTTCCATGTTCGGGATTGTTTAAGCAAGTGGGTTTGCTTTATTTTCTTAATGATATTCATTACATTTACAGGCAGATCCTGCTTAGTTTTGAAGAATAAACTGGTAGATCTTGATATTTCCTCCGAGATTATGTGAATTTTTGTGTATTTACTTGTATAGGATCGCAATAAGAGTAGAAGACCAATATAAGTTAGCAATTATTATCACTATTATTCCAAGTATTTAGTTTCACTATCACATGGACAGTCTAGTAAATTGCTATATAGGTCCCATGAGGAATCAAACCCCATACCTCATGGGAGCAAAATATGAGTCTGACCACTCGACCTACCTTCTTATCGTAAGGATGCATGTGTAGATATAGAAGATTCTTAGAACTTCTAATTTTGGTCTCTCCAAGATCTTTAAACCTAGAGGCTTTAGCTTTGTTATGCTCCACTGTAACAGTCATTTGCTTGCTTCGCGCACTTTTTTCGTTTCTTTTTGTACTTAAATATGTTTGAGTTGCATGTTTTTCGGTTTATTGATTCTGTGTATATGATACTTTTTTTTCTCATCTATTGCAGTGGTCTTAGTGCGTTGAAATTATGTTTATTGAATGAGAACCTGTAATGGCATTGTACAAATTCTAGATGAATATGCTCGCTTGATTTTAGGTTTTTGCAATTGTAATGCAACTATACAATGATATTCGTTAAAATCTTATCTTTTATGCTTAGGTTAATTATGAGAAATCTGAATTTAGTCTAATAAATTAGTACTGGAAGGTCTATTGGCGAACGCATGTGATCTTTCTTGAACATTTGTCCTCAATGTCACTTTTATATCTTGGCTTCTGACGAAATCAGTGTGACCTTTGGAATCACAGGAAGACGCTTGTACAATCAACTTTAGTCGTAGCATCTGCAATTTGTTTGAAAAGTTTCATGCTATGTTTGGGATTCGCTTTTGTAGTAAATAAGTTGGTCAGCATGGGGCACATTGTCCACACACCAATTATTGGTGCTTACCATCTATTTTTAATCTCCCAGTTGAAGAAATCTATAAAAACTTGTTGTCTTTGTGTTTAGGAACCCCTAAGTACATTGCTATTTCGATGGCTGAGTTGCTCTTTTTTATACGTAGGTATACTTGGATCTCACTTTCTTATGGATGTTTTGTTTCTGTTTTTACATTGAATTACTAGCCTCAGAATACTTTCCAATGACATTGGTGCAGTATAGCAAGTGATATTCCATCCTGAAGTTTTATTTTGTTTTTTTACTAGCCTCAGAATACTTTCCTATGACATTGGTGCTGTATAGCAAGTGATATTCCATCCTGAAGTTTTATTTTGTTTTTTTTTTTTGTTGCTTTTGTGTGTATGTTTGTGTGTCTGTGTGTATGTGACATGTATTGAATTTACATCAACAGCTTCAAAATCAAATCACAGTGCTTTATTTGAATAATTGGTTGTGGTAAGTGCTCATGAAGTGCAAGTGCAACCAGTTTATTAATGGTAGTATGGAGGTGGCTAGTAACCTGTATGGTCTTCTTATGTTGAGGATATTTGGAAATTCACATTTTACTTGTCAGCTGGTGGTAATCCTTTCTAAAACATTTGTTTTTACAGAGGAAGGAGGATTTATCGCTTATTTGCCTGTTAGCAGTAAAAAATGGGTTGTTAGCTTAGTTTTTTTATGCCCTGATGGCAATAGCTCCTAAAACGTGGTTAGTAAGGGGGTATGTATTCTTGAATGGGGCTCAAATATGTGCGCTATATGGACTAGATAATCGTGATTTATTATGGAAGTGAAGTGCATGTAGTTCTCTTGTGCATATATGGTGGCTGTTATATTTGTCACAAGTTGTGAGGTTTTTTTTTCCGTTTACTTTAATATCCTGAAATGAAAATTTGAGTTCCAACGTGGGAATTACTGGAAGAAAGTTATTGGTTGAACTTTTAGCATTAGAATTCAGACGGAAAATACGTGATGAATGCTCTCATGTAGTGAACTGTGATTAGATATTGTTATACCTAGTATGAGCAGTTCCTAGTGAATTGGAAACTATAAAGCAGGAAATATAGTATCATTTTTTTTTTCTTTTGGCTTTAATATCATGGCCACTTTAAATTCTGTTTGTTTTGTTATAAAGGAGAGAGATGAGGATGGATACGAGGGATAGAAAGTAGGAATGGCAAAAAGAACAACATATTTTCTCTTTGTGTGTGGTATGATAATAAACGAGTGGTTTGCACATTTACTAGTCGATCTATTTATATTATTTTATTTTTGAAATAGAGATAAGGATGAATCAGTAATTATCTTGGTTTCAAGTAGTGACAACTTTCTTCTCTTATGATCTCTTTTAGGTGGATTTGAAATGAGTCTTGGGACTTTTGCCTTGCCCTTTATTTGTTTTCCTCCTCCTTTCTTGTAAAACAATTCATTTTTCCATTTTCTCTCCACTTTTTTCTATCATTCTACTTTTCACCTACAAATGAATAGGGGAGGAAAGGAAGGGGCAGAGAGATTTGTGGCAAGGGAATGATAGGATAGCTTGTTTCCTAAGTAGAAAAGGAGAAATGTAGATGGGAATGCTTACAAGTGGATCCCACCAATTTTACTCCATCCTAAGTTAAACGAATTGTAAAGCGGGAATGTAGGAACCAATAAGGGTAAAGTTTCCGAAGACAAATAATATAGGTATATGGGTAAAAGTAAAATATGAAATAACTCATTTTCTTTCTTTCTTATCATATCAAAGACCATAAAGGAAAAGTGTACTGTTTCTATCTTTCCTATAAATTTCGATCCTTACCAAGCCTTAAATTATGGTTTTTGAGTAGCAGAGACAATGGAAAACCTTTCATGCTCTGAAACCTTCTTTACTGGACGAAGAAAAGCCCAACATTGTTGAATATTATTTGAAGAATTTGGAAGATAAACATTACGTTCTCTATTTCTTTTTGACTATAACATATATGTGTATGATCTCAATATGTTGCGGAAGAGCCCTTTGAACGTTTCAGGTAGCCCAGTAATCCTATTCTGGGAGAGACAAGGAACGTTTCCCCCCAAGGTCAAATGAATAACAGTATATTGGTCACTTTTTTCCCGTAAGGAATAAGTTATGAACAATCTCATACACATGAAGTTTGAAAGTATTTTCATGGTGATTTCTGTTATCTGATGCAATCAATATCTGATCTTGTGATCTTTGAGTAATTAACTGACAGAAATAGATATGTACTAAGAATTCTACCTTTTGAAGACTATTTCACAGCCAATCACACACGATGTCTTTTGGTAATATGCAGGTATCGGGCCATAACAAGTGCTTACTACCGAGGAGCTGTTGGGGCACTTCTAGTGTATGATGTCACTCGGCATTCCACATTCGAAAATGTAGAAAGATGGTTGAGGGAGCTGAGGGACCATACTGACCCCAACATTGTTGTGATGCTTGTCGGCAACAAATCTGATCTACGTCACCTTGTGGCCGTCTCGACGGGGGACGGGACTTCCTTTGCGGAAAAGGAGTCTCTATACTTCATGGAAACTTCTGCACTCGAATCAACCAATGTGGACAATGCATTCTCAGAAGTCCTCACTCAGATTTATCACATAGTTAGCAAGAAAGCCATGGAAACCAACAGTGATGGAGCTGCTGCTGCAGTTCCTTCCAAGGGAGAGAAAATCGATGTCAGTAAAGATGTTTTAGCCGTGAAGAAAGGTGGGTGTTGTTTGAACTAGGATGCGAAAACCCCCGGATTAGATTTATCATGTGGCCATTTTATGTTGCTGCATAGATTTCTTTGTACACCAATATGGTTGTGTTGAAATTCTTTCTCAGATGGCTTCAATAGGAGATTTAGGTGGGCACTGATTTTTATTGTACTTCCATTTTTCGCTTTAAATTGCTGACTAGTACTTGATTCAGTTGATGACCGAGAGCTTGTTTAGGAAACAAGATATTACAGCTATTTCTACTTTCCCTTACAGAGTACTTAATTCAGTCATCACCAAGAGCTTGTTGATGACTAGTACTTAATTCGGTTGATGACCAAGACCTTGTTTATGAAACAAGATATTACAGCAATTTCGACTTTCCGTTACGGAGTATTATTATTAGCTCCCTCGATTTGATACGAAAGATCTGTATTTGAGATTATTGGTCAGACCCATTTATCAAAATGTAGAAATAGTTTGGCAGATCTGCAACCTTTGCTTTTGTGTAGTTCTGGGAGGTAGATTTGGGCAGAAGAAAATATCAGATTGAGATTTGAAACTATTCGTATTTTCTTCCTTTCCTTTGGTTGGTCAACTATTTATCGAAGCTTCCAAACGTTGTGATCTTATCTTTAGCCATTGGTAACCTATTTCTAATGTTGAGAAATTAAAGGTTCTCTATTTAATCTCGAGGTTAAAAGTTGCAGTCGTCAATTTTTTTGAAAAGAAAGAAAACTACCCAAGATTACATATAACCTATGCAAAGTGAGTTTCAAATGCTGTATTGGGATAACAGCGACTAACATGGGTATTTTTTCTTTTTATTTCCAAATATCTAGAGGAATGTTCATCAATGGTTCTTTCTAAATTTTTTTGTCAACACATCCCAGGAAAAATCAAGTACATACAAAAAAGATGTATTATTATTATTATTATTATTGGGATGTAATAATTTACTTTTGTTTGCAAAAAGTTGTGTTTACAAGAATTCATTAAAATTTTAAATTTAAATAAAAAAATTGTGAATTACAGCTTTATAATTATTGATTCTCTTCCTGTATGGCGACATTAGCGGAATATATTAATTAGAATGCATGTGACATTTAAAGGAAAGCATTGCAGGTTTTGCTTTAATTGCACATTATATCTTATGCGTAAGCTGTTATTTGTCTCTATGTTATGTATTCCTATGCCATAATGGATAAGGAAGTGTCATAAAACTATTCTTACATGATGTGAACATCACTTCACATGTTGCAGCAGCGTGCTTTGCACGTGTTGGAAAATTTGGCAAAAACCATTAATTAACAGATTCACTAATTAAGACTTAAAGTAAAGATAGGCTCTACTGTCTATCGGTTATTGTGCTACAATTTTCAAATAATAACTATTAACTAATATGGCTGCTGCATGAAGATTATAAAATATAACGTGATTGGAGTTTGTTGGAAACAATTGTATATTTAATGATCTGGAAAACAATTGTGTATTAAATGTTCTTTGATTTTTCCCAAGTTCGTTATTTTATAAATTTGCACCTTGATATGATAATAATTTCAAGGCACTGGACAGGCACTATTATGAAAACTATACATTGATTTAGCAATTCTATGTAATGTATCTAAATTAAGACAAAAACATTATTCAAGTAGTAATTTTCTATTTTGGAATCGATTTCGGAAATTGCTTCCTCCTCTAGTGGGGATTTACCACTATCACTGTGTGGTCCACTCCAAACCCTTCACCAGCTTGCGGAGGCTCCCCGTCAGGTTGCACACCGTTCTTTTTTTTTTTTTTTTCAAGTGGTCACTCCGTGGAACAACATATTTTGGCTTGCGGATAATTTGTCAAGGGATAAATCATTTTGTTAATTGCAAATATTTTTGTGTGTGAACAGAACAAAATTTTACATCGCATAGGGCTAAACTAAGGTGCAATTGGTTGACTAATTTAATCAACACCATTTTCCACTTCCGAAAAAGATTAAGAAAATAAAATATCACATGGTTAATCTCCTATTTAAAAGTTTCAACCAACTCTTGTATTTTAATGGATATTTTACATCTCTAAGCAATGTTAGGTTAGGCTGGACTAGTTATTTTATAATTGGATATCATAAATATAAACCTCTCTTAGCAATAATAGGTTAGGCTGGACTTAGCCAAAGCAAAAGCTGCCAGTTTAATTATATCCCCCCCAAAAAAAAAAAAAATCGTTATGATGGAAATTTAGAGCAGCCAATCCAGCTATCACCACCTAAAAGTCAAAGCCCTTTTTTGTTTTTTCTTGACTTAGAAACGTTAGGCCGGCATAGACATTTCAATTGCGTCCAAAATCAAACCTATCGAATTAAGACATCATCTTTATTTTTTGAGTTTCATAATCCCAATTTTGTTTTCACCTTTAGCGAGTAGTACATCTTTAGTGAATAATAATCTTGGACAAGAAATGTCAAGATTAAATTCGAGCATTCTAATTAGGATAACACCTAAAAAAAGAGATCATGCGCTCAATAACAACTTCTTTTGATTTAGTGTCTTTTTGCATGTAATAAGTGGATAGTTTCATGAAATCCATTTTAGTAGCAACATTTACTTATGCGCGGTAACACAATGAGTTCAAACGTTAATGACATGAACATTCGCTATTAGTAGGGTATTACAGAACACAATAAATTTTAGCACCATGATGATATAAAAAAAAAAATTACTAGGGACTATAATTTTTGTTGTTAGTTGGTTCGTTAAGATTGCATTGTTGTGTCACATTTTATGTTGAGACATGTTCAATTGAAACAAGTTTGATTGATTGGTGGCTTTGCGTTAAATATCTCTCTGCATGGGACCTTAGTTAAGCCGCTCGGAAACTGACGGCCATTGATGCTAATTACAATGACATCAGGACATTGTCCCGATTACGACTTCTTATTTATTTATTCGTATTTTATTGTAGAGATTAATATGGACCCATATTTATTTATTAAGTAAATCAATCACTACGCTAACATCAACGCAAAATTACAAAATGAAATGAATTAAAATAAAATCAGAGAGAGTTAAAAATAAAACCCCAAAAAAAAAATAATCATAATAAATAAAGAAGTAAACTTGTTTTTTCTTTCGGTATCTTGTGGCGTAAGATTCTCTCTCTCTCTACTCCTCCCACCAATATCGTTGAAATAGCAAAATGATATTCCTCGTGTGCTTGGGGTATATAATAAAATATTATTATTTATATGCAAAGATGGAGGAACGGATTAGACACGTGTCAGCAGATTTGAACCTGTGGTCCCACCCCACGGTGGCGAAACACCAACGAGCACTCGGGCAACTCGCCCAGATCGGCGAACAGCGACTCGTCCTCCTCCCTCATCATCGGGAACACCGCCGCGGCCTCACCGGGCCCACTCTCCGCGAAAATCGGGCTCTCCAGAACGGGAGACGACGATGTCGCGTCCATGTCTCCGAACCACCCGAACTCGTCTCCCACGACCAGAGCGTCGTCCCCGCCCAGACCAGCGAATCTCTCTTCGGGCTCGGGCTCCATGTCCGGGTCGGGTTGGGCATCCGGAGCTTCCTCCTTGACGATTTTTAACGCGGCGGCGGCGGCGGAGGCTGATTGGTTGTGGTGGTGGTGGTGGTTTCTAGAAGCGGGCCAAGGGTGGTTGTGTTCGGCGGAGTAGGTTACGAGTAGCATGGTGGGGTCCACGCGGCTCCTCTCCACTTGCTTCCTCGCCGGACACCCTTTTGAGCTACTGCACCTGTAATACCCTCTGCCCAAAAACAAAATCCCCAAGAAGAAGAAGAGACTTTAAATAATGCCCAGATCATATTCGAAAGATATATAAATATATATATATATATATATATATATATATATACATATATATATATGCATACCTGGGATAAGGCGAGCCTTTGATGGGCTTCTGACCGTACTTCCTCCAAGCCCAAGAATCAGATGGTGGAGTACTAGTGCTCTCGCCCTTGAGGCGTGACCCTTCCACCTCCTTAATCGGGATCGAAACCACTCTTTTCTGTACGGCTCGCCTGCTTTTTATCAAGATAAATATATATCCCTTCAATTTTTGAGTATATATATATAGATAGATAGAGAGAGATATGAAGAGGTGGTGGCATGGAGAGGAATACTGACCTTTTCTTTGGGGAGGAGAGCATGGCAGAAGTAGTGGTAGTACTAGTAGTGATATTCTTGGAATCGTGAAAGGAGCTGGGAGGAGGAGACCCGGAGCCATTTTCTCTAGGAGTGGTACAAGTAGTAGTAGTAGTGGAGTAATCGTTAATAATATTGGAGTCTCGATCTGGGTCGCCGAGAAATGGGTTGTTGGTGGTGTGAATACTAGTGATTAATCCAGTGATGTCCATGGTTGTGATTATTATTAGTGTTATGGAATAATAAAAAGTGGTATATATATGATGATGAACAGCGAAATTATGAAATTGTCCGCTTTTATAATTGGATAATGCTAACGACCAATCGATCGATCGATCGATCGATGGATGGATGCCTTGTGGGACACCAAAATGAAATGAAAAAAAAAAAAGAAATAGTGCCTGCTGCCCTTGACCAGAAAGAGAATATGACTAGCAGTATTATGAGACAGAGTCCGGTTTGGGGAAGAAGAAAATAGGAGAAAGAAATGGAGGCCGAAGGTCGTGCAGAGAAAATGGTCCTTAAAAGAAAAATAGAAATATTGGCCTCCGGAGTCACACTGACAAATTGGTTTTTAGTTCTTTGTTTATTATAGAACGTGCAACCAAATGTTGTATTCATACTATATCCTAAACCCCCAATTATTATTATTATTTTACTATTGTTTTCTGCCTTATCATATAAACACCTTATTCTTATAATTTTAATTTGCTGTTATGTATTAATTTTCTTTATATATATTGATATTATTATGTATATATATATATATATATATATATTAGGGTATTGGGGACAGTGGAGTGTTTGGCTGTAAAATAATCACAAACAAACTATACTGTAATTTCAAGCAAAAAATAAAATAAAATATATTTTGTAATTTGAAAGCGATCGATCCTCTTCTATTTTATTTTGATTATCTCAGCCTTTAATAATTTCAAGCCGGTAATCCTCTGTTTTTCGTAAATGGGTGACGCAAAAGCTGCTTCTTCAAATCCAAACCGGTCATCCGTAAATGTTATCCAAATTAATGTTCATTGCAATGTCATATATTTAAAATTATTTAGAAAGAAATGGTCTCACTGATGCATACAAAGTGGTTTTCCATCTAAAACCAAGTCTGGTTTACCCGCTATCAGTTTTTACATGACAACTCCTTACTCTCTCTTCGCTAACAAGTGCTTCCGGAGTTGTATCTCTTCTCTTTGATATAGACTTTTTCTCAATTTTTTTTTTAAAATTTTTTAATTTTATTGTCAAATAATCTTCCATCTAAATCTAGAATGGTCTTGATTTACCCAGATTCTGATTTACGGTAGTATATGTAGCTTTCAATTTCTTTTGTGATGGTGCGTAGTTTGTTGTTTATTGTTATTATTTTAGTCTACCTAAATTTGAATTTATGGCAGTTTATAATGAATCTCGTTACGTGGATCCTTTATCCTTTAGTTTAGTTTTCTCCAAGATTTATTTAGATTTGGATAGTTTGTATGGTAATATATGTCCTCTTATAGTTCTTTGATATGAAGCGAAAGATGCCAACAACATATGTTGAGTAGAGGGTCACACTGAGCCAACAGTTAATGCTTAGAGGTCTATTAGAGTGTATAGCAACGATGATTTGTATAAATTCCCTTCTCTCAGGTCGATTTTGCCAAGATTCCAGTGCACGAATTTCTTCCGTAAACTTTAATTAGTATTTTACGGTTGTCTACTTTGTAATCAAAATCCCTTTTATGGGTATTGTATTATTTTTTTATTGGTAATAAAAATATATCCCCTTAAAAAAAAACTATAAATTGAATGAAATAAAAGAAAAGGAGAAACACATTAGGATTATCAAAATCCCTATTTGGCATGTTACACCCATGGATTTATTAGTAGCCTAATGATAAAAGATATTCATCCATAAATGTTATCGAAATTAATATTTAACGTAATGTCACATATTTAAATTTATTTAGATATCTTATTTACTGACAAATCCCAAAACAACTTACAACACCTCCAATATCACTAGACCGTGTTTGATTGTACTCGACTAGGGTATTTGACCGACCTCAACTATGTTCAACCATGCTCGATCGGGTTGAGTTTTGGGAAGGAGGTGGGTAAATTCAAAATTTTGAATTTTTCATTAGATGAAAGTATATTTTATAAATGATCGTTCTTTACAAATACAAGTTCTTCATTTATTTACTTTATCCCCTCCTACTATTTCTAAAACCACCCTCTCTATTTAAATTTAAAAATAAATTACTACTTAATACATCCCTAGCCATTCCTAAATCATCCCTAAATTTAATTTTCTATTTTTTTTTCCTACCCACTAGTTCCCACCTCCATATCTTTCATCTTATTAGGCTGTCACTCTCCTCAATTCTCTCTCGAGAGTCAAGTCTAAACAAACAAGACGAAGGAAAAAGAAAATTAAAAATTAAAACGAGATAAATTATTGAAAACATTTAAGTCACTAAATATTTTTTCAAATATTTCTTATAAATATTTTATATTTTAATTTCTTTTAAATAAATTATTAAAAGTTAAATAAATTAAATATGAAATATTTTTAGAAATTATATTAGATTTTAATATTTTATTTAGTTAATGAAGGGTAGTATTGCCCTTTGAATATAAAAATGGCAAAATTGGCTACCACATGTATAATTTTACATAAATCCGAAATTTCAAGGTAATAGAAGTAAAAAAGTCAGGTTTTTTTTTTCTTCTTTTTGAATTTAAATCATTCAATAACTTGTATTACATAATTTAGGAATCAATCTATCAATACATGTAATAACCAGTACGTGGCTTCTACTAAGGGCTCATTGAAATTACTATAGATCATAGGGTGGCTTTTAGATTTTTAAAGGATAAGGTCGGCTCTATTCCAGCCCTTGGTGAGTTTTTTCTACATTATTTCTAAACCCACACTCTTAATTAGAATTTAAAATTCGATTACTACTTATATAAGTACTACACTCCTAATTATTTCTCATTTGTCCCTTGTCTTTACTGTTTTCAACCGCTCCCCTTTTGCATTTCTTGTACCTATACCCGTCAGTTTTCTTTCTTGCTTTTATTTCTTTTGCGCTTCTTTTTTCAACCCTACTTCTTTTCCGGAGAAATCTATATATATTGATCGCTTATGCCAGTGTGTATATATATACACTATGAAGCACTTTTCATTGTAAACAAGCAGGCGTGGATCTATCATGAGTTCTTAACTTGAGAAAAAGAATCGTTATTGTATTTCTTCTTGTGTTTAAAGAAAAGAAAACGTTGATGTCATCTTCTTTCCCTTTGTATATAAATATATAAATATAATATATTATATAAGGATCATTATCAAGTGGGTTTTTTTTTTTAACCCATTTGTTAGTATTTTTTAGTATTTTTTTAGTCGTTAGACCATTATCTAAGAACTATTATAGTTTAAGTAGTTAAAAAAAAATAATAATGATAAATACATTTTTTTGTTTTAAAACAAAAGTAGGGCTTCACAATACATGCATATTATTTAGTGTTATTTTTCTTTATACTTTGATTATAAAAAATGTATAGGATAAATTTTAATTGGATAAAATAATATTATGGATAAGTAAAGAAAAAATACCTACTAGAGTGGTACCCATTATATAAGAGCAATGTTATAGAATACTAGTAGTGTCTAATATCATAACGACATGTCAGTTTATTGTTTGGTGATTATAATTATTAAATTGAGTCTCATATGCACCTCACTTGAAATATAATTATAATTATGTATCATTTTGTTATTGTTGATTCTAATTATTAAGCCTAGTACCACATGTATCCCAAATTAAAATATGAGTATAATTAGTTAGTAACAGACTGATATATCATGTTATGTTGGATAATATTATATATAATTGATGATATGATTTGAGATAAGAATAAGAAGTATTGATCGAGTTATTCCTACACATATAACTGATATAAGCTTCTCATTATATTTTATTTGAATTAATGGGAAACATGATTATTGGAAACTGGAGATTGTAAATCTTTGGAAAGTGGGATATTGCTTATTTTGATTTAGACAATGAAATTTTACACTAAAGGAAAGGAATTTGTAGGTGTCTTTTGCTTTTTAAGGAATAAAAGTTGTTGAAAGAGGGTGTAAAGAGAGTTTTAAAACAAATTTATGTAGTAAAATGTAATTTTATTCGAGGTAATTTTGGTAATAAAAAAAGTTATTTAAAAAGAGATACGAAGAGAGTAGATAAAAGGATAGCAATAGACCTATCCTAAGAATAAATAGTCATTCGGTAAAATAAAGTATGTTGTTTAATGCAATTTACAATTTCTTTTTCTCATATCCAAAAACAATTTCTGAAGTTTCCATTCCAATTATGTTATGAGGTATACTTTCTAACATATCTTAAATTTCTTTTTTGTTTCCGGGAGAAAAATATCCTAAATTCGATTACATTATATATTTAGTAAATATATATATACATATTCAGCATAAGTATTTAATTTTTAAGGGCATTTTAAAAAAATAAATGAAAGTTAAAATTTTGGAATATTTTTGTGAACAAATAAAAATTTATTTGATTAATTAGAATGAAAATTGAGGAAAAAAATATAATCACGTATGAAATTAATAATTAAAATATAGCATGCTTATTTTGGTTATTAGAGATACAACTAAACAACTTATAATTCACCAAATATTCAAATGCTATAATACTTTTGCAAATTTAATTTATCAAATATCTAAATGATTTTTTCTTACATTGCATCTATTGTCACACATGTTACAAGCACCACTAAAACACAACACAGTAATACCCAATTATATAAAAATCCTAAGAAAGCTCAACCTTTTATAAGTTTTCGTATCACTGCGAAAAAGAAAAAACAAACNAGTATACCGTGAATGCCCCAAACAATTAGAAAATTTGGGTTATGACAGCGGGACCGTCCTCAGATTCGAATATATTTTTCAATTTTTTTAATAAGGAGCAGAATTTAGTTCCTTAATTATAATTATTTTTTTGTACAACAGAAAATGATGAAATATTATAAAAAAGGAAACCGCATCAATTAATTTCAAGTGTCCGCTGCTGCCTTCATCAATTGAAAATTATATCAAATTGATGTATCTGTTCAAAGGATAGAACCACTTTAATTTAGTTCATATGGACTTTTCATTGCAACAAAGGAGAAAGAGTTGTGATAACTTTGTTTTATCTACCTAATTGTTTTATTTAATTGCATCCATTATAATAGCGATGATCTCATATCATTGTTTTGGTCATTATTTAATTCCCTTAGTTTAAGGTCAGGCAACTTATAGCTAGCCCTTATCTAATCCAAATCCATCTTTGTCTTAACTGTTAGGAAAAGTCAAATAGATCGATCTACTAATCCACCTTCAATTACATTTATATCTTTATTTTAATAAAAAGAGATATTTCTATGGAATCTTAATTTTGAGTAGAATAAATTTTGTAATTAATCTAGTATGAATGACATCAAGCCATCATCATCTTTATTATAATTATTATTTTTAAACAAGAATATGGAAAAGGGTAATGTTTAATGTTAATCAATTAAGTCTTCTTCCTATATTTTTCATTAAAGTTAAAAGGTACTACTATAAAAGTATAAACATATGCTAACTCCAATAGGTATTTTGACATTTATCTATAGGTAGATATAATCTTTCTTTCATAATTCAATTTTGACCTAATGACTATTTTAATGAGTTACTGGTGATAAAAAAAAATAATCATTATGAATGCATTTTATACATAACACGTGACTTATACAAAATATATTTTGCCTATCTATAGTGATTTTCACTATTTAAATTTATCCCTATATATCCATTCATTTGGGAGAATATTTATATAGGCTATATATATAGATTGCCAATCCAATAGGTATTTTTTTTCTTTACTTATGGGTATGTATTTTTTTTTTAACCGTTGGATCACTATCTAATAGTGATCCAATGGCTATAATGAAGTGCATTAAAAGACGTGCATCATTAATACTCTTTCTCTCTCTTATTTTTTATAATAAAAAAATATACATGCTAAATTTTCATTGGCCAAATTAATACCTATGCATAGGTAAAAAAAAAAAAAAAAATACCTACTGGATTGGTGCCCTATATATTATGCCTAATAATCTAACATTTTGTTGCTAAGTCTAATACTGAATCCTAAATCAATAATTTGTTTAAAAAATATTANAAAAAATGATATATATATATATATATATATAGTAAAGATCAGTTTTTACTTTTATAGAACTTTTTAGTTATCACGTTAGATTAGAAAAAATGGTATTATTGTAGTTCACGAATCTCAAAAACGTGTCGTGAAGAGAGGGGCAGAAAACCAAAACCAACGTTTATTTTTTTTTTTTTGGGTGTTCTTTTTCAAAACCATTAAAGTACTATCACTAGAAGGTGGAAAAGAAAAAAAAAATTATTTAATTTATTTAGAAAAAGTCATTTTTCATCATTTGGTCATCCTAAAATATAGTTTCTATGCGTGTGTATCTGGTCTGTCACTAATTTGCGCAGTAATTATACATTGATCTATATAAGTTGCCAAATGTCACGGTTCCAAAACTTTTTAATTTGGACATCGGAATTTGACTAGGTCAGTCAGTCGTTGCATATACAATTTTGCTGTCTCTCTCCAATGGGAAAAGGGTGGAAAGATCTAATTGGCTAATTATTTCAATTCCAACATTAAAAATCATATATAATAAATATTAATATTTAGTTTTTTTATTCCAATTAAAATCAATATCTTGATTTTTCTTAGTACTATTTTAATCTTCTAGATCAGCTCGTGGATGCCGTGAAGCAATGAGAGATAATAGACTGATATTATTCTTTTGTACCAATAAAAATATTTTCTATTCCAAGTCTTTTTGAATAACTTGGCAATTATTTATCATAATATTATATATCAGTCATACCTCACCCACGACATCATTCATGCCCATCTATATCTATAGTCCATCCATATAGGCATAGCTCTCTCAATATTTATTTAATGTATTAATTATTTTCCTTTGATTCTCTTTATGATCACATTTCATATATCTCTCTCACAAAGTCCACTACTAACTGCATTTTCAAGTAATAGAAACTTCCCTTATGGTTCCCCATTTATTTGCTTTTTTTTTTTATATAGTTATTCTATATAAATTATTATATAAAATGGGACTGAATCTTGGCATATTAATTATAAGGAAATAATAAATGACCTTATTAACTTAACCAATGACTAGCTGTCTTACAAGGAACGTCTAATCTCTCTTTTGTAGTTAAAAAAAGATAAAAAATTCCCAAAATAACTATAATTTTTTCTGCTAGACGTGCATGGTTTGATTCATATAATTAAAGGAGCATGATATAATTAATGCAAGACACACATATCTCTAGTACTAATACTTCATGATCCCGATTTCACCAAAATCCAATGGAATATAATTCACATGTTTTCGCGATCCGTGTAATATGGGGCCACAACCTACAACTAGCTATATGAATTTTTTCTTTTTTCTTTTGGGTTAACTAGAGGATGACCCTCAGTTATACTATTGCACTATTTTAGTTGAGATTTAAGTCAAATAGTAACGTGTTACAAATTTTTAGTTTTTAAATGAAATAGTCACAGATAAATATATAATTAAGTATTATGATTTAACTCAAATAATAATATGTCACAAATTTTTAGTTTTTATATAGAGTAGTCACATACAAAATATATAATTGAGTATTATTTATTTTTATAAGTCATATTCTCATTCTCAATTGTAATTATAAAATCGTATATTTTATATATGATTCATTTCTGTTAAAAATTTAATAATGTGAATAAAAATAGTAATTATTATAATAATTGTATAAATTTTAGTAATTTATCGTAGAAGTTGAAAATTCAAAATTTTATTTTTTTTTACCACAGTTACTATACTTTGTACTTTGTAATGACTTATATCTGTTAAATATTTAACAGTTTGTAACAAAATAATTATTATTAAAATAATTATATCATTCAAATATTATTATCATGTGAGACCAAAATAGTATATCAATAAGTATAATCCGAGAGCTATTAATATAGTTCAAAAATAAAAAAATTATTTTCTACTGGTGGTTGTTTATGCTTGGTGCATACTGGAGTTTTTATTTTTATTTATTTATTTTTTTTAATTTTTTAATTTTTTGAGTAAAAGGTGGATATTGGAGTTTTATGCCTAAGAGGCACGCATTTTAATGTTTGTAACACTACACTAGTACTACTCATCACCATTCAATTTCATCTCATGCTCTAAAATCATCCACAAAAAAGTAGAAGTCTCCATTCATTTACTTAAGTAATTACTGTTGACGGAGGTTTTATCAACAATAAATTTAGAAAAAATTACGAGATATGGCTTGTGTGAAAATGGTTATTAATCAAAATAAATAAAGAGGCAAAGATTTTATAGTGGTTCAGCTCCGAAAAAGATGAGCTTACGTCCACTGTTTTTCACTATTTTTTGGAGAATTACAAGAACTCAAAATTACAATGTGTTGTCCGGAAAGAAGAAGAAAATACTCTCAAGAATTTCTCAACCTCCTAGATCAGAAAAAGTCCTCGTCCCCCTCACCGAAACATTGAACTTCCTTTATATAGATGAAGGTAGCTCAATATTCCCAATTGTGAGAATGGGAAACTGTGCAATCGGGTAATATAATTTGAGTAACAATATAATTGGATAATCACTTAAATTGGGTAACTGGTTGAACTTGAAAGAGAAACTTTTGTTTCTCTTTCCTTGTAGGTTTCCCGTTTGACGAAGCAGAGATTAATCTCCTTTTCTTTTAGGTCGCACATAACCTATTCGGAGGAGGTCGCGCGTAACTCCTGCGGTGGAGGTCGCACATAATTTTTTTGGAAGAGGTCGCATGCAAATTATGCGGTAGAGGTCGCATACAACCTTTTCGGATGAGGTTGCACTTAATCTTACTCATGCGACCTGACATAGGATTTTAGACCGCACAACAATTGCCCCCCAGCTCCATTAGTTCTTTAGGACAAAATTGAGCTTCCTTTTAATGTAAGTGAGTGTGAACTTAAAAAATGCGACGTCACGACCTAGACTTGAGATCCTTGAAGAGTCGAAGAGTCGCCAGATCTTAAATCTCACCTTTCTCAAGATCACGCATACCTTTTTCTGACAGATAAAAACACGTGTCGCCTTTTTAAAGAAAAATAGCAGAACTCGAGGAGACTCAAAGATATCGATGATGTCAACTGCTGTCTCAACCGAATCGTTTCAAATTTCGAAAGATACTGATTTAATTTCGGAAAAAATCAAATCCCGCGTAAACTTCGGTCTCTAGATCTGAAAATCAAATATCTTGATCTACGGCTGTGATTTAGCGATGCTCGAGGAATAAATATCGGAAACCAATCCACTTCTGCCTCTTCATTACAAACTCGTTTTCCATCTCTCTAAAATTCTGAAGTATTTCAGAGTAAACCCTACAGCGCCATTTCATTCTTCAGCTCGCACAATTCCAGTATTTTCTCCGACAGAGTTCAGACCATATCTCAATCCCTCCGCTTTCGAAGAAAGGTTAGTTCATTCCTTCTCTCTTATTATTCTTCGTCTGTTCTCGGAAAAACTTACAGTTTCAATTTCTAGGAATAGAAGTACATCCCATATTCGAACGAACTGGAATGAGAATTTTTCAGATCCCCATTTACCGGTTCAAAGAATACTCTCACTAGATAATGGTCAAAGATATACTCGTGAAAAGAGTTTCTAGGGTCTGATACCCTATTTATTTAATTTTTGACGAACTGCTCGAGCAATTTTTATGAATCCGCAGACCAATTAGAAAAAATTCGATGAGCTTGCTTGTTAGTACAATCCTAGGGTGAACCCCCAAAATTTACTAGCACATAGTGAAAATCCTTGATGCTTGCATAGGACTAAATCCATCCGTATTTCTTTTCAGATGTCTAGTAGTGAGGATTTTAGGAAAGGAAATGCATTTTCTGGAGAATCTGACTCCAGTGTTAGCTCCATAAACCTCGAAGACTACCTTGAACCAGAACCTGAGGTAGAGATAACAGGGGTCAGGCAAAATAGTCCTCGCATAGGCGACTTCCCTCAGGACCAGTGGCCTCAACATATCAGGGATACCCCTGCCTTCTCATCAGGATATCAATACGTAGAGGGGAATTGGTTATGTACCAACATAAGGACGAGCTGCACATCGAGTCGACAACTCTAAAAAATGAAAAGTTACCTTCGAGGACATCCCGGCAAGCTCGCCTCCTCCATAGCCTCAGACATCGAGCCACTCTGAACTACCCAAAGAGGCTGACACCTCTTCGGAACCGATCCTGGCAGATAAGGATGAGGAGCTCTTTGTGCTCCTCAATCAATTACTAGAGAAGGCTAGCATGAGCGCAGCCTTCATTGATCACTTCACTTCCGAGGAGGGCTGGGAGCGAATGAAGCGACAATCTGCCAAGGTCACTTTTGGTTCTGTGATGAGGATGCTGGCCAATGTAAGTACCTTCTTATCCTCTCCTCAAAATGTATTATTTCTTGGTATTAATGATTATATTTTCAGACCGCGGCTGCCGCTGTCCTGATGCATGACCCGGTCCTCGAATGCTTGGAGAATGCCGAAAAATTTGAAGAGATAACCCAAGCATTCGAGAACTCGGAGAAAGCTCGGGAGGAGGAGAAAAAAACCTTTGACTTGGAGAGGCAGCAGCTGCTTGAAGGCCTAGCCAAGGAGAAGCTCGAGAAGGAGAACCTCGAGGAGAAAGTCAAAGAGCTCGAGAAAACCATCTCTGAGCATCCGGATCGCTTAAGGGAGGTGACAACAGAGGCGGTTCACAAAGCTATCAAAGAGTTCAAGGCGACTGAAGTCAAAGAGCTCGAAGATAAAGCTAGTGACATTACCTCGTCGACCACCATTTTTAACATCTTCTGCGAGCATCCGGACTTTGACTTCTCCATCCTTGGCGAGGACGTGGTCGAGCTTGTCCAGAGTTGGAGGGAGGATACTGCTAAAACTGGGGAAGGTGGTGCAAGCACTTCCGCATAGTAAAACTTGTATTTTTTTTTATTTTTAGAACAATGCGGGCTTGGTCCCCCTTCCTCTCTGCTTATGTACGGGTACCAAAATATTTTTAATGAATATTATTTTTTCCCTATCAGATATTCCTGCAAAATAATGAAAACACAACATTGTAATTTTTACTAAGTAGTCAATCACCAGGTGACTGATCGGTACGCTTTTTGCGATTTGAATCCAACTAACTTAAAATTCGTTTTAAGTGTTAGGATAGGTTAGGTCACTTAAGAAAACAGCAAGTACGAGTGATGCAAACTCAATACTATTTTTCAAAAGTTCTATGGCAAAATATGATATAGCAATATTTCACATTGAACAATGAACGTTTTGTTTAGTTACTTTGTTGTTCGAGGAGGGAAATTGCGTAATATGACATGCTAAGACATGAAGCGAGGAGAAAATCCTGGGATTTTAAGGAATTTTAGATATTTTGGCGATCTAAATTCCGACCCCTTTAAATGGACGTTTTGCATAGTCCCTTAGGAAACAAGTAGGAGATAATATTCTGATCCCACTGCCCCCTAAGTTTTATGGTATCCAAAAGCTACCATAAAACTATAAGAGATGAACCAAACGAAGTTGAAGTAATAGCCGAAGAAATATTATTGATGAATGACGTCGAATGTCGAAATAATGAAGATACAGGAAGGTCGTTGAAAATACATGTAACGACGAAGTTGTTCTGCATTCCAAGCATGTTCGATCTTCATTTCCTATGCAAGCTTTAGCCCAGCTATCAGTGCTTCATATTCAGCCTCATTATTCGACGCTGGGAACTTGAAGCGAAGCGCACAATGAATATTGTGCCCTTCAGGACTGATTAAAACTAGGCCCGCACCTGCTCCATTTTCATTCGATGACCCATCAACATAAAGTTTCCACAACCTTGATGTATCTGAAGCGGGTTTTTCGAGTACTCCTGTGGGAAGATCGACATCATATGTAAATTCTGCAACAAAATCTACGAGGGCCTGACCCTTTATGGTAGTGCGAGGTTGAAAATTGTTGTCAAGTTAACTCAATTCAACAGCCCACTTAAGTAGCCATCCTGATGCCTCAGGTTTTTGTAGAACCTGTTTCAACGGGAAATTCGTGAAAACCCTGATAGAGTAAGTATGAAAGTAAGGTCGAAGCTTTCTTGATGCGATGACGAGTGCTAGCACCAATTTTTCTATCTTTGGATACCTAGTTTCGGTATCAAGTAATCGTTTACTTACATAATAGATAGGTCACTGTATATTTTCCTCCTCCCGAATTAATGCAGCACTCGTTGCATATTTGGAAACAGCGAGATATAAGCATAATTCTTCTCCTGGGTTTGGCTTCGACAAGAGTGGAGGAGAACCCAAGTGCTTTTTCAACTCTTGGAACGCCTGCTCGCATTCTTTTGTCCATTCGAACCTCTTTGACCCCTTCAATACTTCAAAGAACGGTTGGTATTTATCGGTTGATCTGGATACAAACCGACTCAGTGCAGCTACTCTTTCTGCTAGGCTCTGTACATCCTTGGGTTTACGTGGAGACTGCATATCAATCAACGCTTGTATCTTCTGAGGGTTCGCTTTAATACCTTGTTGATTGACCGTAAAATTCAGAAACTTTCCAGATCCTACCCCAAACGCACACTTCTGGGGATTCAGCTTCATTTGATATTTCCAGAGAATTTTGAACATCTCATCAAGGTGCTTGATGTGATCTTCGGCTTTCTCCGACTTCACCAACATATCGTTGACATATACCTCCATTGTCTTGCCAATTTGTTTTGCAAACATCATATTGACAAGATGCTGGTAGGTCGCTCCTACGTTGACAAGTCTGAAGGGCATCTTTTTGTAGCAGTATAGTCCTCGATCAGTGATGAATGAGTTATGCTCCTCATCTAGCTCGTATATGGGGATTTGATTGTATCCAGAATACGCATCCATGAAACTTAAGAGTTCATGCCCCGATGTCACATCAACAAGCTGGTCGATTCTCGGAAGAGGGAAGCTATCCTTCGGGTATGCTTTGTTGAGATCGGTGAAATCGATACACGTTCTCCACTTCCCATTGGGTTTCTTCACCAAAACCGGGTTCGCAAGCCAGTTAGGGTAAAAAGATTCCCTTATAAATTCAATTTGGAGCAGTTTTTCCACCTCTTCTTTTAATGTGACATAGCGCTCTGGATTCATAGCTCTTCTTTTCTGTCATACAGGCTTCTTTGTCAGGTCTATATTAAGACGGTGACATATGATCTTCGAATCAATCCCTACCATGTCCAAATGTTGCCATGCGAAGACATCCAAGTTAGATTCCAGAAAAGCGACCAACGATGCTCGCACGGATGCTTGAATCTTCGTTCCAATCTTTAAGGCCTTAGAAGACATGTCAAATGATAAGTCCTCCAAATCTTTAATGGGTCCAGTTCTGACCTCTTCGACTATTCTTCGAGGATCAAAGTCTTCACTGGTCGTGTCGATTGACGCTTTAACTAACGGTTCGACTGGCGCTTTGTCTGACGACTCAACTGAAGCTTCGACTGATGCTTTGTCTGATGACTCAACTGAAGGTTTGACTTACACTTTGTCTAACGACTCAACTGAAGCTTCGACTGACGCTTTGCTCGATGCTTCAACTGACGCTTCCTCTGGTAGCTGGACCATCATTGTGCGAGATGTCGCATCCTTTGCTGCGAGTTTCAACGAGTTGTTATAACAAGTCCTCGCACCTCGCCTACCCCGTGTTGGGTTAGGAATTTCATATTGAGAAGGTAGATTGAAGTAACGGCTCGAAGTTCCCTCAGTGTCGGTCTTCCCAGCACAATATTGAATGCGGAAGGGCAATCTATCACTAAAAATCGGGTCATTATCGTTGAAACCCTAGGATAGGTTCCAACGTTGACCATTAATTCAATCATGCCCATAGGCATCAGGCTGTCACCAGTGAAACCATAGAGTGGAGTGACGGTAGGCTTCAAGTCGCTCTCATTCAACCCCATCTTCTTAAAGGTGTCGTAGTACAGGATGTCCACAGCACTCCCATTATCAACCAATACTCGCCACAACTGTGTGCTTTCATAGTTAATTTTTATGACCAATGCATTATTATGCGGATGATGGACTTCCCTTGCGTCCTATTCCGTGAAGGTAATGTCTATGTCCGGTACTTGTTGAAGCTTGTGTGGTCACTGCTCAAGATGCATGACGTTAGTTAATGGCAGTTGTCGAGCTTCACGTGCATACCTGTCTTGAGCCCTTTTCGAATCTCCGCCAACATGCAGTCCTCCAAAGATAGTTCGGACTTTGCGTTGAATTTCTGGAGGTCGCTGTTAGTTTTCTTCTAGCCTTTCGTCGTTCTGCCTGGTGTACTGCCGCAGTCGCCCCTCTTTAATCAGTCTTTCAATTTCATCCTTCAAGGCATAGCAATTATTGGTATTATGCCCAATATCATTGTGATACCGGTAGAACTTGTTGGGGTCGCGCTTTGCCCTGTCCCGTTTCATTGGTTCCGGTTGATGGTATCGCTCCTTCTGGTTTGTGACCGCATAGATATGATCTATGGGCACGTTTAACTCAGTGTGATTGTTGAACCGCATGGGAGCTCTTGAAATCTCCTGCTTTTTAGGTCTGGGCTGATGCTCTACCAACTGTTCATTACTCCTTTTGTTTTTCTTATTACCGTTATGGTTGGTCGTGATCACATTTTTAGTAGCATCTTTCCTTCCCTCTTTCTTTGTCTTTCGAAAATTCTCACGCGAAGATTCTACCTTCAAATGCCGACCAACCCTTCGGTAGAAGTCTTCTAGAGTTCTACATTCTCGCTCAAGTAATTCCTCCCAGAGTTTAGTTTCCGGTCGCACCCCGGCCATCGTGAGAGTTAAAACTCCCCCTTCAGGTGGGTTGTTGACCTTTGCTAACTCTGAGGTGAATCGATTGAGATAAGATTGTAGAGTTTCCTCTAGACCTTGTCGAATTGCGGACAAGCTAACAAGTGGAACAGTGAAATTCTTTGCAGCCTGGAACTGTCTCAAGAACGCCGTCTGAAGTTATTGCCAGGACGAGATTGAGCCGGATTTGAGTCCTCAGAACCACTTTTTTGCTGCTCCTGAGAGAGTTACAGCAAAACATCTGCAGCGTGCATGATCATTGACACGATGGAGTTCCATCAAGTCACTGAAGTGATCCATATGGTCTTGTGGATCAGTTTTCCCATCAAAAGTGTTTATGGTGGGAAGTCTGAATCCAGTAGGTAGGGTAGCAGCTCGAACTTCCTCGCTGAATGGCTATTGACGATACCCATCAGTGAGCTCATCGTCCTAACCAGTAAGTGCGTCTAATGCGATCCTTAAATTGTGAACATCGACGTTCAGAGGGAGAGCATTATCTCTTGCTGGCGGCAAGGGCAACCTTTGATCGTTATCTCGATGTATGGCAGATTGGTCAGGTAGAGTCTTCTGCGATCTGCGAGAGGAATCCAGCGAAATAATGCGACGAGATCGACTTTGGTCGTCATGATGCGATACGGATTGTTCATGGCTACGTCGCCACTCCAAGTATTGTCTTAGATCTGTAGGATCTTGTCTCGACTCTCTGCTGATTCTTTCGAAGATGCTTCTCGATGGTTGTTTTCGTTCGCTGCTGTTTAAGCGATCTTGATTACCAGTAGGTTTGCGAAAAGGTTGTCCACAATCACGATTAGTACTTGAACTCTCTGTACCAGATTCTAGAGGCAAGTTTGCGACTTTGCCTCTTCCTTTGGAGATGCTATCTTCATGATGCTCTTGCTGGGTTCTTGGCTGGTCGCGTTTTCTTGTCTCTAGGATCTTTATTCCTTCCTCAGGTAGTTGAGCAGGACATTCTCTGGGACGTTCGTACTATGGTGGGGTCACCATCTGTCCTTCAGCAAGTCATTGTAGGGAATCATTGATCTGGTTAGTGATCTGCTGAAGGTTCACTAGTGTCTCCTCAATGCGATCCTGTCTCTGAGCAAGGTTTTTTGATGTGGTCATAATAGGCTGATCCTGAGCAGGGTCTGCCTGTGTAGCAACAATGCTTTGGGGTTAGTTTTGGCTAGTTCCGGTGACTCTGGTAGTGTTTCTGGTGTTTGCCATTATTAAAAAAGTGAAATTTGACAAACTGTTTTGCCAGAATAGCCCTCCTTCTAGCACCAATTGTTGACTGAGATTTTGTCAACAATAAATTTAGAAAAAATTACGAGATGTGGCTTGTATGAAAAAAGTTATTAATTAAAGCAAATAAAGAGGCAAAGATTTTATAGTAATTCAGCCCCGAAAAAGATGAGCTTACGTCCACTGTTTTTCACTATTTTCTGGAGAATTATAAGAACTCAAAATTACAATGTATTGTCCGGAAAGAAGAAGAAAATACTCTCAAGAATTCCTCAGCCTCCTAGATCAGAAAAAGTCCTCGTCCCCCTCACCAAAACATTGAACTCCTTTTATATAGATGAAGGTAGCTCAATATTCCCAATTGTGAGAATGGGTAACTATACAATGGGATAATATAATTTGAGTAAGAATATAATTGGGTAATCACTTACATTGGGTAACTAGTTGAACTTGAAAGAGAAACTTTTGTTTCTCTTTCCTTGTAGGTTTCCCGTTTGACGAAGCAGAGATTAGTCTTCTTTTCTTTCAGGTCGCATATAACCTATTTGGAGGAGGTCGCACGTAACTCCTGTGGTGGAGGTCGCACATAACCTGTTCGGAGGAGGTCGTATGCAAATTATGCGGTGGAGGTCGTATACAACCTTTTCGGATGAGGTTGCACTTAATCTTACTCATGCGACCTGACATAGGATTTTAGACCGCACAACAATTACGATCATAAATCATGAAATTATTGATTACGATTAATTTGACATAAAATGATCAATTACATTATTTAATTTTTTTTCTCTTCCTATTAGTCATGTTTATTTATATAGAATAATATTAGCATCACACTTCTTATCTTACTTTACAATACTATATGGTTTATTGACGTGTGAGTAATAATCAGAGGAATTAAAATTTATGACAACTAGATTAAACAATATTTATCAACTAAATTAGGAAAAAGTTCATAAATACCTATTTTCAAAACTATATTTCGATAAATACTCGATTTTCATCTTTATTTCGTAAATATTTGTTTTTATACTGTTTTTGGAGAAATATAGGTCACCATTGTTTCACACATGAAATGTAGACTATGATATATATTTAATGCATAAAATATATACTGTAGTTTATGTTTCATGAATAAAAATTACACTAAAAATTGGCACACATTTTAAAATGTATATTATAAATCAAATTTATAATGAACAATGTAAATCGTGGTAAATATTTACATTATAAATGTATATTATTCATATTTTATACATGAAATATATATCTCATAGATAAAATTTATATTATAAATATGAACTACTCATATTTTGCATATAAAATATGGACCTTAAAAATGGGTATTTTTGAAAAAAAAAATTAAAATAGATATTTATGAAAATATATTTTAAAATGGATACTAAATGTGAGTTTCTTACTAAATTATGACAAATCACCTATCACAACAAGTGATATTTAAAAATGTAGAATAAGAGTTAGGATTCGTAACATTACTTATATTTTATAAAGAACTTTAGTGCCTTGTGTGTATACCATGCCCTTTGAGCCCAAGGATTGATTTATGTTTTCTAGATTACTAAAGCTCCTATTTGGTTGAAAAAATATAAGGTATTTTTTTGCATTTACTACAATGTTGTACAAATTAATTATAGTTCTTAAGGATAAGTTTTCTATCTATACTTGATGCAGCAAGGAACAAAATACATTCTTTGTGACCTCGAAACGTCACGAGTACTCTGCATGGATAGCAATTTTGTCTATAGCTACTATGTACCAGTCAAGATTTTGCGCTTGTTGACAGAGGTTTTGTCAACAGTGAATTTTGAGATTTATGGCATATGGCTTATGTGTGAAACAAATTGAAAAATAAAGCAATGTAAAGAAACAAGAATTTTATAGTGGTTCAACTCTAGAAAAGATAAGCTTACGTCTATTGTTCTTCACTATTTTCTAGAAAATTACAAGAGTTTCTCTAAGTTTCAAAGTGAGAACAAAGAGAGAATTATAGAGAGAGAGAGAGTATATAGTGAAGTGATTGTGAGATGAAAAATAATGAAACTAAGCCCCCATTATATAGATGAAAGTGGCTTAATGTTTCTCAATTGTGAAAATAAGAAAGTACATAATTAGAAAATATAACTTTGGGAAACAATATAGAATTAGGTAATAACTAATAAATAGATTTCTTAATCTCTACTCAAAAATTCATTTCTCTTTCTTCATAGATTACCTATTTGGAGAAGCTTAATCTAGTTTCTTTTTCTGCTGATTGCACATTTATTTATTCAGAGCAGGTCGCACTTTGATTGAAAGACACTTATGTGATCTGACACATTCATTTCACAACTGTTGACTTTCCTTTTTTGGTGCTGGCTGATGACATGGATTTAAAATCACATAATAATTACCCTCCCCAGCTCCATTAGCTCTTTAGGGCTAAAAGGAGCTTCCTACTCTGACAAGTGCGAGCCTTAAAGTCCGATGTTATAAGGTCATCTTGAAACCCTCGAAGAGTCACAAAATTTTGAATCATATATTTTTAGAATTAGGCATATCCATTCTTCTGACAGATGTATACACATGTCATCCATGCCTCAGAGTTTGATAAAGCTCGAGAAGACTTCTCTGTTTCTCGAGCATACGCAATGATGACAATGACCTCTGCTACCATTTCAAATCAAAAACTTTTCGTATTTCAGAAACAAAATTGATTTTATTTCAAAAATTAATTCTCCTGCGTGAATCTCGACCATTAGATTTTGAAAATTAACTCTCTTAATCTACGGCTGAGATTTGATGAATTTCAAGATATATAAAGAATTCATTTCCTTCTTCTTTCATTTTCACTCAGAAAACCCTTGACTTCCAAACTTTAGAAACTTTCGAGCTCGAATTATTCCTGGCAATTATTCAAGAGCCTTTTATCCTATCACAAGTGATCCTGATCGTTCTTCTTCAACAAGTTTCAAATAAAAGACCTTCTCTTTACCGTTCAGAATTTTCGAAAAGGTTGGTACCCTCTTTCTTCTTGTTTCTTCATTTCTATTTTTGCCCTGTAAAAATCTTAGAATACATTCCAATATCTCAAATATAAACTCAAACAGGTTTCAGAGAACATAGCTTGACCAGACTCCTTTTTTTGAGGATAGTGGAATTATCTTCATAGAATTTCTCACCCATTGGAACTATCTGTAGAACTATAGAAGAATCTGGTGAACCGATAAATATAGATTTAAATCATAAATTTCTTGTCTTATTTAAAGATTTAGCTTAGATTCTGACTAGATTCTAAATAGACCTGACAATAAATGTAGTTTTGATGAATCGAACGACGAATTGTTGAAGATCTGTTCAAACTTGTAGGATAGAAACTTAAATTGTAGATGGACGAGTCCATAGGTTCACTAGAAGAATTTGACTAGATCTGAGATAGATGAAAAGATAGATATCGGCATAATTTTAGGGTTTGTAGCTCTAAATTAATTTTATTCTTTGCTCATACATAGCGAGTATATCTACAATAGACAAACTAGTACGCCTATTTCTAGGTCACACTTAGGTTAGTTTTATAAATCTTTATGAATTTGCCTATAGACCAATGCTCGCATAGGATTAATGTATCCCATATTTCTTTTGCAAATGTCTAGTAACGAGGAGATTAGGGAGGTGAATGCATTCTCAAGAGAGTCGTCATTCTCCGAGATGAGCATTAGTTCGATAGACCTCGAGGACTACGTCAAGTAGGAGCTCGAGATAAAGATAACTAGAGCTAGGCAAAGTAGTCCTTGCATAGGTGACCTCCCTCAGAACCAATGGCCTCAACACATTAGAGATGCACCTGAGTTCACAAGAGGTTATAATTACGTGCAAGAAGATTGGTCGTGTACCAATGTGAAGATGAGCTACATGGCAAGCAAGCTTGAGAAGATAGTATGACATTATAGGATCGACGTCACCTTTCCATGGAGTTTAACTGGCCACACACTTCTCTTCATGGCAACACCTCTTTCTCAGATGCACTTCTCAGATGCGGCATCCATCTTCCTCTATATCCATATATTAAATCAGTAGTCGACTACTATGGATGGTTCCTTTTCAACTAACTCCAAACACTTATAAGTATATAGTAGGCTTGTACATATTATATCATAAACTATGTCTAGGAACCCTAACCCTAGAAGAGTTTGCTTAGTTTTACCAAGTGAATTCGAACCCTTTTGACTTCGGCTTCTTCTATGCAAGTAAGTTGAATCAAGCGATCAAAACCATAAATGGGATTCTTAATAACATTGGGAAATAGAAAGATTTTTCTATTTTGAATACGCAGATAGTGGCTTCTTCCAAAACCCTGGTAGGTGAAGTTTGAAACTCGCTCTTTTCTTTTTCCTTTTGTAAATTCTTACCTAATTAAATTTGTACATCATCGTAGATAACAGGGAGCATTTGGGACTAAACCAGGATCAGCTTGCCTGAGTTTGTAAAATAAACAACCTTCCGATTGAAAGATTCGACTAGAAGAAGCTTGGAACGACATAAAATTTAGTCGTCAGTGGACTGTTTCCTAAAGGCGCCACTCTACCACCCTCAGCCAACAATCTAACCTGACCTTCAAGCTCGAAGAAAAAGAAGAGCGCGACTACTTCTTCTAAATCTAGGAAGCGAAAGGCACCTGCTTGGACTACCACACAAGTACCAATATCTCCAATAGCTTTATCCCATCAGCCGCAAACCTCTGAAGGTTAGACTTCTTATTTTCATTTTCTTAAATTTCTGCATTATAATCCTTGTACTAATAATAACTTTATTGTAGATTGACGAGAATTGGTAGTAGACTGCAAGCTCCACCATCCACTCTGAGTTCTCGATCAAAGTCAAAAACCCCAAAGAACACCCCTCTAGATCCAAAAGGGAAAAAGAAGGTCCACACTTCCAAAAAATGGAAGGTCAACTTTGATGACCTTCAATGACATCCCATCAGGCTCATTTCCACCTCCAACATTAAAAAGAATAATGAGCTAGCCTGAGCTTGAGAGCAAACAACCAGCATCTTCTTCTGGAGTGCCTTCAAACCAGTTCGATAAGGACCTTGATTTACTCACACTACTTTACCAACTGCCTAAGAAAGCTAGCCTTAACAGTGCATTCATAGATTGCTTCACATCAAAAGAAGAGGCCATCGAAGATTGCATTCTATGCTACTATAAGAATTCTGTCTAACGTAAGTCTCGAGTTACCCTCTTTTTGCTTATACAAAATCTTTTATTACTAACATTTTCCCTTTGTTTTAGACTGTTGTAGTTGCTATCTTAATGTATGATCCGATCCTTGAATGTACAGAGAAATGAGAAAAAGGTCGAAGAGATGGCCCATCATGCAAGGATCTGAAGAAGACTCATGAAGAGGAGAAGAACACCTTCAAGTCAGAGAAGAAGCAGTTGTAGGAGGCCCTGGCCAAGGAAAAACTAGAGAAGGAGTAGCTCGAAGAGAATATAAAAGAGCTCGAGAAGACCATCTCCCAACATTTGGATACTCTAAGAGAGGTTGGTTGCAAGGCTATTGAGGACTTCAAGGCCACTAATAGCAAGGAGCTTGAAGACAAAGCTAGTGACATCGCCACATCCACTATTGTATACAACATCTATTGCGAGCATCCAGAGTTTGACTTCTCATTCCTTGGTAAAGATATAGTTGAATTCGTCGAGTTGGAAGCTTGATGAGGCTGCAGTGGAAGCTAGAGGAGATGCACTTGTAGAGTGAATATTTGTAATAATTTTTTATTAACCAAGTTTGTAAAGTTAAAGACAAATGCGGGCCTGTCCTGTTTATTTTGTAATATTTTGCTTATAAATGGATGTGGACTTATATTTGTGAAGTTTCTTATATCGAATTTTTACTCCTTCAAAATTGAAAATAAATTTGTCACAAAACAATATATAAATGCATAATTTAACCAAGTACACCAAAGTGACTGATCAGTATACTATTGCAATTTGAATCCAATTAACTTAAAATAGATTTTAAGTACTAAGATAGGTTAGGTCCCTTATAAAAAATAACGAACATGAGTGATGCAAACTTAAATGTATTTTTCAAAAGGTCCATGTCAAAATAGAATGAATAGTATATATAACATTAAACTATAGACGTTTTGCTTAGTCACTTGTTTGTTCAAGGAAGGACATCGCATAATACAATATGTTAAGGCATGAAAAAAAGAGAAAATCCTAAGATTTCAGAAATTTAAAAAATTCATTAATTCAAAATTTCAGCTCCTTTAAATGAACGTTTGCATATTTCCTTAAGAAGCGAGTAGGAGATTGCTTAATCTGATCAAATTGCCCCTTAAGTTTTATGGTGTTCAAAGATGGCCATAAAATCTATAAAAGACGGACTAATTGAAAGAAATAATATAGATAAAGGTAGTAAATTGAAGAAATAATGTCCTTATTGATAATTTTGAATGAAAAAAAATAAGATTTGTCCCTTAGGCCATTGAAGCTATATGACGATATACATGAAGATTTTTATTGATAATGACGACGAAACTGTTATGTATTCCAAGTATATTCGATCTTTTATCCTCTAGTGCGAGCTAATTTGTACATCCTAAGTCAAATGACGGCATCTATAACATATAGTCCTTCCCAAGAAGATCCGAATACACCAGCACTGTGCTCTTTAGTATTAGGTAGTCCTTGTTGAAGAACAAGATCACTAACTTGAAATTGCCTATTTTAACTTTAGAATTATAATAGCGAACAGTACGCTATTGGTATGATGCAACTCGTAAATGAGACTGCTCGTGCCTTTCTTCTTGAAGATTGAGCTCAATTCTCATCAATATATTATTCTGATCTTGTTCATAAGTAGATCGTCGTAAACAGCTAGTACTAATTTCAACTAGGACCATTGCTTCATATCCATAAGCCAAGGCAAATGGACTCTCTCTAGTGGTAGTACATTGAGTGATGCAATATGCCGATAGTACTTCAGGAAGCATCTCTTGCCAAATGTTCTTCTATCTTCGTCTTTAAATTCTGTTTCAATACCATGTTTATAGCTTAGACTTAACCATTGGCTTATAGATAAACAACATCTTAGAAACTTTTCTTGATACCCAAGTTATCACAGAAATTACGAAAATCATCGCAGTCAAATTGTTTTCCATTGTCATAAAATATTGTGTGCGGTATACCACATCGAAAGATGATAGATTTATAAACAAAATCTGTCATTTTTTTTTTTTTACAGAAATAGTACTTAATGCTTCATCTTCTGTCTATTTGGTGAAATAATCTACTGCGACTACTGCATACTTTAACCTACCTCATGCCAATGGGAGGATTCTAATAATATCAATTCTCTATACTACGAATGACAATGTACTTGTCATAGAAGTAAGCAGAACTAGAGGCGATTTAGGAATGATTGTAAATCTTTGACATTTGTCGCATTTCTTGATAAATTTCATAGCATCTTTCCTTATAGTAGGCCAAAAATATCCTTGTTTGAGAGTCTTATTTTCAAGCGCATGTCCCCCAGAATGATTTCCATATATCCCTTCATGAACTTCCTTCTGCTGTGTTAGCTGGAATAAATTTTCGGAAAATATTTTCATAAAATCATTTTCAAGAACACCATCATTTTGTAAAATCAAGAAACGCAGCAAAATTGGTCGTTTAAAATATTTCTTTTTACAAAATATTTCGGATCGTGTTTTAACATAAATTAACTCTTGTTCTAGACAAGAACAATACCCAGATTTGCTCCATAACCTTCTTGTCTTCCTGTCTATTCTCGAAAGCCGTTTGATTGATCCAGTAGTTGGTCACCTTCTTGATTCCCAATAAAGAGATCCGCAGATGAACAAGAAGACAATCTCCTCGAACCAATTTCTCCGGGATGGCCGAAACACCAAGGACAATGAATCCCTAGTGGTGGCCAATTTTCATAATTAACTCTTAATTATGATTGGGTATTGTCCATTAATATTGGAGCACACCACTATAGGCCCAATTTTAAACTCTTGGACTAAATGTCATTTATTTTTTGTGAAACTTATTAACAATTAATTAGCTTGATCTATTTAGCATATACTATTCTATATCTGTAGACATACTCCCAATGTAATGCCGTACTAGTAGGGTGAAATTACCGTATTACCTTTCTAGTACATATTTAGTTTCGAGTTGCCATTTTTCATCTAATGGATAATAGTTGACTATGGTGTTTGTATTTGCTTATACCAACACAGTCAAATTCACATAGTGAATATCGGGGCCCTGGTTTATATTATCTAAGTACTTGAAAAAATGTAAAGTGACATCATATGCATGGTGTCCATCATGAAATATGTTCTACACATTTTATATACCTTACCTTCCAAGATACCGGAGTTCGAACCATAAATCGGAACTAATCCTTTAGTAACTCAAAAAGATTAAACATATGAAAGTAAGTTCATTAATCACTAGGATTAAGGTCTTTTACAATAGTGCTAGATTAGTAAAATTAGAAACTGAGTTACGGCACTTAACCTCAAATTCTAATTCACTAGGTCATGTTCGATGTTGTTATAGCTTTCTTATAACACACTAGTGTTTCTATTTGAAGACTCACTTCGATAATTAGAGACTTCATTAATTAAATAGACAACACTACATTCTAAGGCATAGTAAACTATCCTATCTTTAATATGTAGAATGCGAATAATTTAATTTAGACATAATGAAATAAAGAATATAATGTCTCCCACATATGAACTCATCATACGAATAATTCTTTATTACTCATTTTCATGTCTTGGAATCTTTTAGATGTTTGCATAAGATAAACATACATATCACATGTATATCAATGGGACATAAATGAAATAGAAATTCATAACATGGAATTTATTAATAACAAATAGATACTAAATAATCTAATAATTATTGTTTATAACATCTAAATAACAAACTGCTTTATTGGATATTATTCCAACACCTTCATAATATAGTGTACTCTTTTCTCATCAACACATAAGAATAATGGTGAGTTAAAACTCCTCTGATAGAGTTTCTCGTCATAGATGATGTAGCGAGCTGCCTTCATTTGAAGTCGCATTGTATCGTCTTTATTCTCGGGAAAGCTGCCATCTTATATATATATATATTTCATTATAGGATCTATCCATGACACGTTTGATCGATTGGCATAGTTTCTTGAGGCTTTACTTTGATACTCGGTTTTATGAGGAATTTGACATGGACCACCTTCAGTAGTTCTGCATCTTTTGTTGAGGCTAATTTGGCTAAAGTGTTTTCCTGAGACTTTTTAAGGTGCTAAATGCTATAAGCAGTGAATGTCAAAAGAATTCTTTGCACCTCTTATAGATAGGCCAACATCTTTCCTCATTTGTCCTAGTAATCTCCAATCACTTAGCAAATGACCAATTGAGAATCACTATATACCTCGATCATCTCAACCTTTCTTTCTTATGTGAGCTTAAGTACAACTAACAATGCCTCATATTTTGCTTCATTGTTTGACACTAGAAATCCAAAGCGAAGTGCATAATAGATATTTTGCTCTTCTGGACTAATTAACATCAAACCCATACCAGCTCTATTCTTATTTTTTGATCCATCAACATAAAGTTTCCACAATTTGGTTAAATCCATTACAGATTTCTTAATTATTTATGCGACAAAATTGACATCGTAAGTGAATGCTGCAATGATATTTGCAAGAGTTTGACCTTTAATTGCAGTACAAAGTCAAAAATTGATGTTGAATTGGCTCAACTTGACTGCCAACTTGAGTAACTGTCCCGAAGTTTCAGGCTTTTGCAAAACCTACTTTAACAGAAAATTCCTGAAAATCTCAATGGAATACGTATTGAAGTATGGTCGAATCTTTTGAGATGTGATGACAAGCACTAGTCTTAGTTTCTCCATCTTCGGATATCTTGTTTTAGCATCTAGTAGTCTTTTACTTACATAATGTACAGGTCACTATATATTTTATTCTTCTCAAATCAATGCTGCACTCGTCGAATATTTAAAAACAGTGAGGTATAAATACAATTTTTCTCCTATTTTTGGTTTCAACAAGAGTGGAGGAGAACTCAAGTGTTTTTTCAACTCTTGAAATGCCTGCTCATACTTCTCAGTCCACTCGAATTTCTTTGAATATTTTAACACCTCGAAGAATGGATGGCATTTTTTAGTTGATCTTAATACAAATCGGCTTAGTGCAGCCATTCTTCCCGCCAAGCTCTAGATATCTTTTAGTTTACGAGGCGATTGTATATCAATAAATGCTTGAATCTATTGAGGACTAGCTTCGATACCTCGCTGATTAACTATAAATTCAAGAAATTTCCTAAATTCTACTCCAAACGAACACTTCTTGGGGTTCAACTTCATTTGGTACTTTAAAAGAATTTTGAACATCTCATCAAGTTGTTTAATATGATCTTTAGTATTTCTTGACTTCACCAATATGTTATCAACATACACCTCCATTGTCTTGCTAATTTTTTTTTAAAATATTATATTGACAAGATGTTGACAAGTTGCTCCAGAATTGATGAATCCGAATGACATTTTCTTGTAGCAATATAATCCTTGATCAGTGATGAACGAGGTATGCTTCTCATCTAATTCATATATGAGAATTTGGTTATATCCAAAGAAATGCCTCCATAAAACTCAGCAGTTCGTGTTTGGACGTCGCATCTATGAGCTGATTCTTGGAAGTAAAAAACTGTCCTCCAGGTATGCTTTGTTAGGATCGGTGAAATCGATGTATGTTCTCCATTTCCTGTTGGGTTTCTTTACCAAAACTAGATTTGCAAGTCGATTCAAGTAAAAAGATTCCCTGATGAATCTGATCTCAAGCAACTTCTCGACTTCCTCTTTTAATGTGACATAGCATTCTGGATCCATTTTCCTTCTTTTTTGCCGAACGGGCTTCTTTGTCATATCTATATTGACGTGGTGACATGTAATATTCAGATCAATCCTTATCATATCCGAATATTGCCATGTGAAGACGTTCAAATTTTCCTTTAGGAATCCGACCAACTTAGTTTGTATTAGTTCTTGAAACTTCACTCTAATTTTTAACACCTTCAAAGACTTATCAATTGATAAATCTTCTAAGTCTTTGATTGACCGAGTTTTAACCTCTTTATCGATCTCTTGTAGGTTGAGGTCCTTGATTAGCATTTCTTGTAACGTTTCGTCATGCTACTGGAATTGTGTGAGGTGTTATTTCTCTTATTATGAGCTTCAAAGAATTATTATAGTAGGACCGTGCATCGTATTGGTTACCTTGCACCTCGCCTACTTCATATTGAGTTGGAAACTTCACAGCAAGATGATAAATCGAAGTTTCTATGATGAGTTAGAAACTTCCTAATATGACATTGAATGCTATAAGGCAATCCACCACCAAAAATTGAGTCATTATCATTGAAATATTAGGATAAGTATCAACATTCAGCATCAACTCAATCATATCTTTCAACATTATGCCATCACTTATAAATCTATAGAGTAGAGTAACAACGGGTTTTAGATTGCTATCACTTAATCCTATCTTTTTGAAGGCATCATAGTATAGAATATTGACAGTACTTCTATTGTCAACTAATACTCGTCATAATTGTGTACTTCTACAATTGATTTTTATAACAAGTATGTCATTATATGAGTAATAGACCTCCCTTACATCCTGCTCCATGAAGGCAATGTCTATGTTTAGTACCTGATGAAGCTTTTGCAGACACTACTCAAGGTGCATCACATTAGTTAATGGCTACTATCGATCTTCTCGTGTATATCTTTCCTATGCTTTCTTTGAATCTCCTTAAACATGCGAATCTCTGAAATTGGTTCGTACTTTGCATTGAACTTCTAGAGATCGCTGTTGATTTTCTTTTCTCACTCCACTATTTTGCCTGGTATACTTCTACAACTGTCTTTCTCTGATTAACCTTTCAATCTCATCTTTTAGGGCATAACAGTTGTTAATGTATTGACTAATATCTTTATGATATCGACAAAACTTATTGGGATTACGTTTTGCTTAATCCTGCTTTATCAGCTCCAGCTGGCGATACTGCACCTGTTGATTTGTGACTACATAAATATGATCTATGGGTGCACTCAGCTTGATATAATTATTGAATCACAAGAGAGCCCTTGGAATCTCCTTCTTCTTTGGCTCGAACTACTTTTTAGCCGGTTGCTTGTTCTTCCTCTTTTTGGACTTCTTGTTATTGTTGTTGGTTGTTGTAATCGCATCATTAGTTGTATCTTTTCCTCTTTCCTTCTTTATCTTATGCAGATTTTTTCGAGAAGATTTCACCCTTAGATGTCGATCAACTCTCTGGTAAAAATCTTTAAGAGTCTTATATTCTCACTCCAGCAACTCTTCTCAGAGTTTAGTCTCTGGTCGCATTCTAACCATCATCAAAGTTAGGACTCCTCTTTCAATTGGGTTGTTAACTTTTGCCAATTCCGAAATAAAATGGTTGAGGCATGATCACTGAGTTTCCTCTGGACCTTGCCAAATGGTAGACAAACTGATTAAAGGAACAATAAAGTTCTTTGTGGTCTAGAGTTGCTGCCAGGATAAGATCGAACCAGTCTGAACTCCTCTGAACCACTTATTCGCTGCACCTATGAGGGTTACAGTAAAATACCTACAACGTGTAAGGTCATCAACCTGGTAGAGCTCTATCAGATCATTGAAGTGATCTATATGATCCTACAAATCAGTTTTCCCATCAAAGATGTTTATGGTAGGAAATTAAATATAACAGGAAGTGCAGCAGCTCGAATTTCTTTGTTAAACGGTGATTGATGATGTCCATTTGCAAGCTCATCATCCCATCCAGCAAATGCATCTAATACAATCCTCAAATTATGAACATTAATATTGGGAGGAAGGTCATTATCTCTTGTTGGTGGTAGGAGTGGTTTTTGATCACTGTTACCACGACGTAAGATAGGTTGATCGTGTTGAGAAATTAAGCTTTCAATCTTACTCACTCTTATTTTAAAGATAACAAATATTTGATTTAGTATTAATGATTTAACTTGAGTGTATAGAGAAATGGTATTAAAGTTCTATCTCAAGTTAATCAAGGAATCAAACTTGAAAATGGATGCATATGGACATATTAGAATCAAGCTTGAAGATGAACAAACAAGATCGTGTCTAGATAGGGTATATTCATACTTAGTCTTGTATTTAATTTAATTCATTGTATATAAATTCTCTTTGCATTGGCTCATACTTTTTAAAAGAGTTTTTAAATTATCTTAAGCTTAAAATGGTTATTTTATCATAGAAGTTTGAAAATAGAATATAATGTTCTCTTTGAATGAGAAAATATTCTTTAAAACATGATTTCTTAAGGTTAAATAAGTTATAAATATATTTGAAATCATGATTATTTGAAATAGGCTAAAAGAAATTTTTCTATTTGCAAACAAGAATGTGTTTTAGGATGAACACTTTCTAAATTATTGTTAAATATCTTTGTGAAACTAAAACAAGTTTGCAATAGCCAAAATATTCTTTTCAAATTGATTTATAATGTTTTTAAAGTGTTTAAAACAAGTTTAGAAGTCAGTATTTGAAAAACGTCAAAAGCTGTTAAAATCTGAAAAATGCCAAAATCCTGTCAGAATCTGAAATATGACCAGAATAGTAATTTTGGTCGACCAAAATCATATTTTGGTTGATTAACAGTGATTTTGGTCGACCAAAGTTGGTCGACCACTTTTTAGACTAGTGGCCAGAAATGACCGTTGAAGCTGAACTATATGTCAAACTCCAACGGCTACATTTTTGGTCGACCAGCGTTAATTTTAGTCAATCAAACATTTGGCAGAAAGCTAATAACGGCTATAAATTGCTAGTTTTCTTGGATATCTATATATAGAGTCTTATTTGATGTCATTTAACACAAGAGCATAAACTTAAATTGATATTCATCTACTCTCAAAGTGTCTTAGCCTATTTTCACATCAATTACACTTTCAAATCATATTGAGCCAATCTTAGAGCATCTATAGTGCATTGTTCTCAAATCTCCTAAGCTAAAATTGTATTAATTATTTTGTGAGGAGAATTTGTGAGCGAGTGTTCACTCTTGTTTATTGAATAACTATTGAGTGTGAGGTGAGGTTGCCACCAGATTTAGAAACAACTCGATTTAGGTGAGGTTGTCACTGGAGTCATAAACAACACGTGAGTTGGTGAGATTGGCACCATTGTCTAAACAATCCGTATAGGTGAGGTTGTCCCCGGAGTCAAAACAATCTAAGGTTAGGCATGATAGAGCCAGAGTCAAGACTATTGTAAAGGCTAAGGTGTGCCTAAGAAGAATTCACTCCATTTGTAAAAATGTCAGTCAAGCCCATAATCTTGATCCTATAGTGGAAAGCTCAAAGCAAGTTACCGAGGGCTGGGGACGTAGGTAAACTGTCGTGTTTGCCGAATCTCATAAAAATCGAGATTGTACTTTCTCTATCTCTACACTCTTTACTTTATTGCAAGTTATTTAATTGAGTATTTAATATTTAGTGTGCTTAATATACTTGCTATTATTGCTTTATGTTTGGCATTATTGTTAGTTTAGTTAAAAAGTTTTAAAATAGTGATCTATAGTTTTGAATAGTTGAAAAGTTTGTTAAAACGTTTTAAAACCTAATTCACCCCCCTCTTGGGTTGTCAATTTTGGGCTAACAATAGCTAACAGATCAGGCAGGGTCTGCAGTGACCTTTGAGAAGATTTGATAGAAATAATTCGATGTGATTGGGTTCAGTAATTACGATGCGATGTGAATCACTCATAATTACCTCTTTGACATCGTTGTTCTAAGTGTTGTCTTAGATTTGCAGAATTCTGCCTTGGTTTCCTACTAATCCTTTTAAAGATGCTTCTCGATTGACGATTCTATTCATTACTCAGATGATCACGGTTGGTAGGAGCTCTCCGAGAAGGTTGTCCATGATCACAATCTATGCTAGAACTGTTGGGAATATGCCCTAGAAAGCAATTTCTTTGTTTGGCATTTTAAACAATATTTATTGGATTTAAGTGTTATCTATTTGTTATTAATAAATTCCATATTATGTTCCAATAATATATATGTGAAGTTTATATTTTCTATTATGCAAATGTCTGAAAGTTTCAATGACTAATAATGAGTAATAAATAATTATTCGTGTGAAGTGTTCATATGTGGGAGACTAAATTCTTTATTTCATTACGTCTAAATTAAAAGTTCACATTCTGCAAATAAAGATGAAATACTTTATTTTGCCATAAAATGTAGTGTTGTCTATTTCAACAGGATTGATGAAGTCTCCAATCATCGAAGTGTCTGACTTCGGATAGAAACACTAGTGCGTTATAAGAAAGTTATAAGTGCATTGAACTAGACCAAGTAAAAATAGAATTTGAGATTAAGTGCCGTGACTTAATATTCTATCTTTCACTTATCTAGCACTATTGTAAAATTATCTTAATCCTAGTAATTGTCGGACTTGCTTTCATGAGTTTTATCTTTTTGACTTACTAAAGGACTAGTTCCGATTATATGGTTCGAACCCCAGTATCTTGGAAAATAAGGTTTGTGAATTAACGAGAACGCCTTTTATGATTTGGACACCATGCATATAGTGTCACTTTGAGTTTTTTCAAGGACTTGGATAATAAAAACCAGACGCCAGGTATTCACTTTGTAAATTTGACTGTGTTTGTATGGGCAGTTACAAACACCATAGTCAAATATTATCCATTAGATGAAAAATGGTAACTCAAAGGTAAATATGCACTAGAGGGATAATACGGTAATTTCAGCTCACTAGTATGACATTACATCGGGGGTATATCTGCAGGTATAGTATATACTAAATGGATCAAGTTAATTAAAGTGTTAATTAGCGAAATATATGACATTTAGTCTAAGAGTGCAATATTGGGCCTATAGTGGAGTGCCACAATAATAATGGACATGGCCCAGTGATAATTAAAAGTTAATTATGATTATGGGTAGTTGACCTATTGGAGCTTAGACTATTTGAATTCATAAAGTCCCCCTGTCTAGCTCACACATAGCCCAATAACTAATTGAATGGTCAGTTGAGCCTAATAAGCCCATTAGAGTTTACATCTCTTTAAATACTTAAGAGAAAAGTTCTCCTAAGCTTATCAAAGTGTTCTACACACCACTCATGCACAGTAACTGTGCTTTTTTCATGTGAAAGAGAGAAAAAGAGAAAGTGGGAGAGATGAACCGCAGTAGAAGAAGTCCCGTATTCGTTTATGGCCACTAAGAGAGAGATACCCATAGTCATAGACATGGACTCAAGGAGAAGGAAGATAATCTTCCGGATCGTTTACTTATCTCTTGTTGGGAATTAAGAAGGTGTCCACATACCGGATCATTCAATGGGCTCTAGAGAATAGATGGGAAGACTCAATAGTTATGAAGCACTTCTAGGTTTTATCTAAACCAAGATCCATGAATTGATTTATGTTAGATCAACGATCCTATGTCTTTATTTTGTAAAATTTCAAGAAAATTTTAAAATACCTATTCCGCTGCGTTTTTGATTTGTTTACAAAACTACGGAAATCATTTTCGATAAAATCATTTTTCAAAATTTATTTTTCAGAATTTCCAGCAGGAACTCCTAGTGCTAGATTCTTGCAGTAAATCTGCAACCTTGCCTTTTCCTTTAGAAGTGTGATATGCATGTCACTCTTGCTGGGCTCTGGACTAGTTACAATTTCCTACTTCTTGAATCTGAATCCCTTTCAGGTTGTCGAGCAGGTTGATCTCTAGGGCTCTTTTGTTATGGTGGTATTACCTTCTATCTTTCAGCAAGTCACCTCAAAGAATCATTGATCTGAATAGTGACGGAGGTTTTATTAACAATAAATTTTGAGATTTATGAGATATGATTTATGTGTGAAATGAATTGAAAAATAAAGCAAAGTAAAGAGACAATAATTTTATAGTGGTTCAGCCTCAAAAAAGATGAGTCTATATCAACTATTCTTCACTATTTTCTAAAGAATTACAAGAGTTTTTCTAAGTCTCAAAGTAAGAGTAAAGAGAAAATTACAGAGAGAGTGTATAGTGAACTGATTGTGAGATGAAAAATAATGAGAGTGAGCTCCCTTTATATAGATAAGGGTGGCTTAATATTTCCCAATTGTGAAAATAGGAAAGTACATAATTAGAAAATACAACTTCGGGTAACAACACAAAATTGGGTAATAACTAATATATGGATTACTTAATCTCTACTCAGAAGCTTATTTCTCTTTCTTCGTATATTACCCATTCGAGGAAGCTTGATCTAGTTTCATTTTCTGCTAATCACACATTTATCTATTCGGAGCAGGTCGCACTTAGATCAAAAGACACCCATGCGATCTGATGTATTCTCTATTAAGAGGCTTGTTTCTTTTTCTTCGTAGATTACTCATTTTGAGATGCTTGATCTAGTTTCATTTTCTGTTGATCACACATTTATCTATTCGGAACAGGTCGCACTTTGATCAAAAGGCACCCATAATCTGATGCATTCACTTAGTGTTGACTAATGACGTGAATTTAAGATCGCACAACAACGCTCATCTAGAGTTAATTATCATTGTAAGTTTTACACTTTGAAAGATCCCCGAAAAAAAAAAAAAAACAAAGAACTATTTTGTTGAAAAGTCTCGAGATTTCTTGACTTTCGGTTTATGGGAATGGTTAACTAGTTTATGGCCAAATTACTCTCGTTATGGGATCAAATTTTGTATAAGGTATCTTGAATTACTTAGAGACCCACAAATATACTTTGGTGTGTGATGATAATGATCATGACAATGATTCAAAAAATAAATAAATAGAAAACCAATTATTAATGAAAGAAATTACTATTCACAAAATGGTGAAAGCTTCGTAATCTTATTTTACTAATTATTATAATTAAGGAAGTAGTTTTTGTACCTTCATCAATGAACATACAATCATAAGTTTCTTATTTTTCTCATTTTAATTAAAAATATTAGTTAGAGTGTTCATGGTTGGTTTAGATGATCTAAATCACTAATCCAGAAATCAATTTGAAAGTGTTATTTGGCCGACTTATCAATACATGCAGTTTGAGTTGGTCGATTCAAATCGGCCAAATCACACTTATATTTTTGCGACTAGTTTGGGCAGTTTCTATAGTTTAAAAACTTGTAAAATTTGAATTAATACAAGATCAACTAAGCTCATATCATAATCATATTTTATCTAAAATATAAAATCTAAATATAAAACGAAACCATAACATAGTTAAATGTTACAATCAAATCGAAAGTCCTAGTAAACTTAAATTTTAGTTACAACTTACAACCTAATCAAAATTGAATAGAAAATTTTAAGTCTTTAATCTTAAACATATTATAACAACAAGACTTAAAGTCTAAAATATTATAAGAATCTTAAGTAACAGTTTTAAATGAATTAAGGGTATTATTACTCAATTAGAATAAATGAACTTATTTTTTTAACTATTAATATATAAATATATTAAAAAATACATATACAAACTTATTTAATCGGTTTGGTACGAATCGACCCAATTTATCCAAAACTAAAAATTAAACGGTCCAAATCAGTTTACATATTTTCTATTCCATAACCAGTTATTTAAAAAGAAAAATTACCTGAATTGGGTGATTCAGATTGGACGGTTTTCAAGATTTTACAATTTTTTTTTAATTTGGGCATTTCGTCATCAGATAGGCCATCTCTCGAGCTAATTAACTAATAATTCACGCTGATCATGCTGACAATGACGTCAAAATACATACATACATGCATAGCTAAGACATATCCATAAATGCAATAATATCGAAAGACAATTTTTTTTAACTAAAATTTCTTTATTTATTTTTCTTTTAAGGATTCATCGGGAACATTACTGGATTATTGTTCAAATTTCTAATAAAAATGTAACTATTATAAGATCAAATCTTATAATATATTATATATATATATATATATATATGTACTTAATTAGTACTAGCCAAGCGCACAAACAAAAACATATATTCTTTAATAATTGATGCAGCAGGCGCCCTTTTGTAATTATCAATAAGGACATAAGAATAATAATGGATAGTAGTTTCTTCGACATTAACAATGCTATATATGAAAAATAGATAAACAAACAAAAACACAATGCACATCTCATTGACAATGGGCCTCTAATGTGAAACCGGATTGTGTTTCGTCGGGACGTTCAATACACAACATATATAGAGTGGGTTTCCGTACATTTTTCTTTTATGTAGAATGGGGTTGTATTTTCCGTACACAGTTTAGTTACCTTTCAAAATCACAGTAAATTTTATAAGCGCCTTTCTTCATTCACTAAAAGCTTTTTTTTACTTCCAACTCTCTGTTTAACATTTTTATACGTAGAGCAGTGCTTGCAATAGGATGTCACACTACGATAATTGTTACGTTAGTGTTATCCATTGATGTGAGCTTGATAGCGGGAACTACGTGGATTCATGCCATTTATATGAGTTCATGTCAATGAACGACTTTGATTAGTCAAATTTATGTGAGTTCATGTTAATGAACGACTCTGATTAGTCAAATTTATCTGCCAATAAGCACAATTCTTGCATGTAATCAACATTAGGATGTATGTAATACGTATCTGTCGCTTGAAGAAGTTACTAAACTGTCAGAAAATTAATCTAGGAGCAAGAGGGCAAGTACCTGATGTACGAATTGTTGCACTATGGAAAGAAATAAGACGACGAATTTAAGTGGATAGATTTTGCGGGGATTCTTTTTTTTTTTTTTTTTAAGAAAAAGAGAAGCAAATTAAACTGAATATGGCATCATGAATGTCTCATAGTCAAATAAAATTATACCAAAAACTTACATAATTCGTGGCATTATTTTCAGATGACATTATAATCTTGTATAAGTTTTTGGAAAGAGTTCTGGGTGTTCATGTCTTTACTCCAATCCTTTTAATCCTGGTACCTATATAATAAGTTTATTGTTTCGTAAAAATTAGATGCATAGGAATAAGGGTTAAATGAAAATTCGAAAATAATATAAATTGGAAGTAATATTACTTCATCGATTTGGTTTTCAATCGTTGTAATTAGTTTCAAAACTTCCTACCAATAACATGGATGAGAAAAAAAACTCGACAATCAAATCAACTTTTTTTCATTATATTAATTGGTTGATCATCATATTGTAAAATATTCCTTCTATCTCCCCCGATATCTTCATTTTATTTATATTATTTTTTTTAAGTTGGAGAGATAAAGGTTACAAATGATAGGTGCTGACAACTCGTTTCTCTCAATTTCCATCTGTTTATTGCACGGAACTCAAGCTTTCTGGGCCGATCATTATCCAATCCAAGGCAGGCGGTAGTAGGCCTCCTACAATAAACCGGCCCCTTTAAGCTACCATTTTTATTTGAGGAAATTTGATTTTTTAAGATGATTTTTCAAAAAAAATAATAAATCTCTGATTTTAAAATTGTTTGAGAAATCATAAATTTTAAATAAAAAAATAAAATTTTTAAAAACATTTAGAAAATTACTATATTTTATTAATTGACGAGGTACTTGAAATAACGAAATCAAGTTATATCTCAAGTAGCTTGACTTGTCACCTCAAATAACTAGATGGGTTATCTTAAGTGATTCAAGTGGTTAGCTTGAGTACAGTTGAAAAATACTAATTTTGAAAGAAAATAGTGTTACTTTTCTAAATCTTTTTTAAAAGTGTTATGTATTAAAATTGTTTTATAAAAGTGATACTTTTGTAAATCAATTCAGGATTTTTCAATTTTTGATATTTTGGACCTGAAATTTTGAGAGAAGCCCTTTGTATTTTGCATACGGAGCCCAATGCCCCATTCTATTTTTGATTTGTTTGATAAAAGCCCTGTTTACTATCCTTGTTTATTTATTGTTTACTTTTGTAAAGAAAAAAAAATAGTTAATTGGAATTGTAAATCTCAACATTACTAATAGATCTGGATTAACCATTAGACAAAACATGTGGCCATTTTTCTGTCCTAAATCTCATATAATTGAATAAAGAATAATTATAATTATTATAATGTAGATATAAGTGAATAAAGAAGAAGAATAATAATAATGTAGGAGAGCTACCACGCTCTATCTCCGATCTGCCTAGATTTTCAGAAAGATCTCGTTCTTTTGAACGAGTTTTCTCTCTTTTTTTTTTTGTTTTAATATTTTATTACTATAGATTTAGATTTAGATCTATGGATATTTTTGTCCTGATATTATAACAAACATACAAATTCATGTCACTCAAAAGTAACGCGAAAGAAATACCTTTTCAGTCACAAACCCACAAGTATCACAATGACATTATATAAACCAACGAGAAAGGTCTATCACGTATGTTAAGTCATACAAAATTTTAAAAAAAATATCAAATTTTTGGAATTGCGATCATCTCTCCCCAGAGCTTCATTTGGTTGCAGTTGCGGTTGCAGCCATTTTGATTGTTTGGTCTTTGTTCTCATGTTGATTAAATATATGATTAGAAGAATTCATGAAAGATGGAGAAGAAAAAGTGAGATAGAGAAAAAAAAAATAGAAAGAGGAAGAAGAAGTGGAAAAGGAAATTAAAAAAATGACAAAGAAGAAGAAGAAGATATTAAAGAAATTACTTTTACATGTGTGAATGAGGAGAAAGGCGAGAGAAAAACAATAAAAGAGGAGAAATAAATGATCGGAGAAGAATGAGTCTTAAAAATATATGAAAGAAACAAACTAAAGAAAGAAAAAAGGGAGAATTCAAAATTTTTATACAAATTAGGAGGGAATTCAAAGTTTAAACAAATTTGTAATATTAATATCTTGACTATTCACGTCAATTTAACTGATGCGAAAATTGCATCTCGTTGGTTTAAAACCGAAGAGATAAGTGCTATTTATCGCATTGGTTTAAAAGCAACGAAAAATAATTTTTTTTGTTGTCACTTCTACCTCATCTGTTGTGCGTAACAACCGACGTTGAATTAGCGACAAGAAAAGTTGTTATTAAAATATTGTGATTCTATATTTATATAGGTCTCTTTAATTTAGATTCGAAAGAGTTTACTCTATTAAATGCTGATTACTTCACGAGAAAGCCAACTACCATAGCGGAATTTGATTTTGAAGGACGAACAAGAATCTCTCGAAAAACTTTACTTGTACTCTTGTTGAGTTTTGTATTTCCTTTATGATTATTAGTAGAACACAATGCTTTCATATGTTATTTGTTTAGAGTTATGATACTTTGTAATTTGATTTTTGCATTGGATTGGTTTTTATAATATACTTATTAACTAATAAATAATTTCCTTTTGATTAAAAATTAAGTAGGATAGTAAACACAGTAATACAGACACCTAGAATAATGTTATAAATCTGTTATAACTATACTCATATGAGTTTGGATCCCTACCCTGGCTCTGGAAAAAAGACTATATGAGCTTTGAGAAACAAGTCAGTAGAAAGTTTATTATAATAATATATTTAAATTAATTAATTTAATAATATATTTATTATAATTTTAATTCAAGTTAATTAAATTAGTAAAATACTTACAATTAAGTTAGTAGAAAATTTATTATAATTAAATTAGTAATATATTTATTATCATTTTAAATTGTGAATTCAAATTAATTAACATATTAATATGTTTCTTATGAAAAAAGTAACATATTAATATGTTTAAATATAAGATATAGATATGTCAAAAAACTTCCTATTGATTTGGAAATGGATACTAATAAAGAAGAAGACCAAATTCGAATAGTTGAAGAGGGTGACCAAGTCTCTAAAATATAAACTAATCTGAATGTTAGTGGAAGTTGTTCTTGGTTTTAAGATAGCTGTTCGGTGAGTACAAATACAACCTCAAAACGTTCAAGGACAATTTCTAATATATGGGATTCAAAGATGAGGCCGATAACAAGAGACAGAAAAGGTGAGATGTAAATATTACAAGAAAGTATTAATTATTAAACCATCTAGCAAGATGGCTCATCTCAATAGACATAGTGATGCATATATAAAAAATTATAAAGGAGGCAAGGAGCTTATTCAATCAAGACTTTAATTTAACAAGGATGGTCCATTAAGTTCTTGAAACTATAATCTTCTACTAACTAGCAAGTCTCTGATATATTTAATTACTATAAATAATTTGCTACTAAGATTTGGTGATTATAGTAGCTATGAAGATTATATTAGAAAATCTTATTATCCAAACTTTAAAAGAGTTCTAGAAAAGCTACTAAAAGTGATTAGATTAGAGTTTATGAAAATATGCGCAAAGAACTAATATTTGAATTAATTTTATTAAATTTTTGCATTGCATTGAGATCTGATATTTGGGATGTAATTCCAAATAAGATTATTTAAACGTAGTTGCATATTATTTAGATTCAAGATGGATAGTACAAAAAAAAATAATTAATTTAAGGGTCGTTGATGACAAACATACTGTAAAAAATATTAGAGATAGAATTTCAAATGTTATTGAAGAATATAACATAGCCAATCGCATTATCTCTATCACTTTAGATAATGTTGCTGCCAATACAAAGACCATGAAATTACTTAAAAATTTAGTAAGTTCATATACTATAAGATTCTTACTACATCGCTGTTATTTATGTCATGTCATCAACCTTATTGTTAAATCAAATATGAATATAATAAGTGTCTATATTGAAAATATTCGATATTCTATTGGTTGCATTCACGCTTGTAAACCTGACATTACTGAATTTAAAGATCTTGCACAGTCTAAGGGTCAAAACACAGAAAATTCTAAGTTAACATGCCCATATGGTAGCATTGCATTTGTTTGATTTTAAAAAAAATGCAATTGGGTATAAAATTCTAATTACTATGTTTTAAAATTCAAAAATGGGTTTATTAATATTAAAATATGAAGATTGGTTTGTTTACAAAAAATTTGTACAATTTTTACATTTTTTTATGAAGCTACTATTATTTTATCTGGTACTTATTATCCTACTTCTCCAATTAATTTACATTATATATTTTATATTATCGAAATATTTTCTAAACAAAGATGTGACCTTTTATTTGAACCCATTATAATATGTATGCAAGAAATATTAGATTCTAATTCCTTTATTATATTCTTTTGCTTTTATTTTAGATCCTAAAGGTAAATTAAATGATCTTTCAAATTTAGTTGCCTACATTGCTATATATTTTGAGATAGACTATAGTTTCAAATATACAAAAGTTAGTGATAAATTTTTTGAAGTGTATAGTATATATGAGGCTAAGTTTGGCAAAATAGAGAACCAATAATAACAATAATAAGCTCCACAATAAACCCAAGACCAATCGAAGAATAAGTATTTTTAGACCATAGTATGTTCTCATTCTCAAGAGTGTAGTCGATCATGATCAAGTTCAAGTTAACCGTTACCACCCATAATCCGCCGCAATCCTCTGAACTTAACCAGTATATTGAGCTAGATTCCGACATTGACTTTGATGATGAGAACTTCAAAGTTTTAAAATAGTTACAAATGCGTTAATTAAGATTCCTAGTGCTTTCATAATTAGCACGTGACGTTTTAACTATTCTAATGTCTACGATTTCTTTAGAGTCTACTTTTATCATATCTAGATGATAGTAGATGAGCGAAGGACTTGATTGTCCCCCTAAAATGTTTGAGGTCCTAGCATGTGTTAAAGATTGAGAACAAATAAGCAAGCGAAATTAAGATCTTATTCATATTGCAATGAAAAATTGGCGAAAAGTTCAATAACTTGTACATAAACGATGATGAATCATGATTGATGATATGCTAATTTTTTTTTGTATTTAATAATTTGAATTGTAAGTATGAAGACTACACTTACTTTTCCTAAGGTTTTATCCTAATGGGTGGTTCTTAATAATTTTTTTTATGAGGTAGTCAAAGATTAAATCAATAAATTCAAATTCAAAATTCAAAATTTATTTATTTCTTTATTTTTTTTTAACATTTTCATTAAAATTCTAAATAATTTACTTAATATTTTTGTTTTTAAACTTTGTTTTAATCAATTATTCAACTTATATATATCTTATTTAATTAATATTAAATTTTTAACAATAGAAAAAAAACCTAAAAAAACCTAACATGTTTATGTTTTCTATTTTTAAAAAAATTTTAATTAATTAAATATACATATTTAGTTAAAACATAACATCTTTTAATTTTTTTAAAAAACTTTAATAGTCAATTTAAAAAAATAATAAAAACTAAGCACCGGTTCACCTTGGCCCACCTAAGAACCCGATAGGCCAACGGGCCGAGCCCTATTATTATTATTATTATTATTATTATTATTATTATTTGCGGGTCCAAGGCTGTGATGGGCAGGCCCGCTCAGTATGCCCAATTTACCACTAGAAACAAATAGTACTATATAATGTGTATTCTTCCCCAACACAAGAATGACACGCTGTCATATATTCTAGCTCCATATTGCAATAGAATTCATCAGAATATTGCTAATAGTTCCATTGGATCACCACATACAACAATTAAATATGAATTACAAAATAAATAACAAATCTATGCCTCGCTTAACCAGCAAAGATTTTTCACTTCTTCTCAATAGCATTAGTAATAGCTCGAGTAACGTCTCTGACATCGAGCTGAGCTTGATTTGGATCATCAGAAACAAAAGCAGTAGTAGCTTCCATGGAAAACGAATCATTGGTACACGAAACTCTAGCTTGAAAAACTTGGAGAGCCATTTCCTCGAAGGTCTCAAGCACTGAGACTAATGTATCTTCTCCTTTCTCACATCTCACCCTCACATTCATAAACCCCTCCTCCGTTTTCTCCACCTTCACTTCCTACAATTGTACATTAAATGATTAAATCAACATATTAAGTACTAGTGAATAGATATAATTTGGTAATAATTACAAAACGCCACATGTGTATAAACCTTGTTCGGGTTGTGGATATGGTTCATCATTTTTAGATACTCTTCTTTGATGGCCACAAGATTTGAGTACTCCCTCTTAATTGCTTCTAGTTTGAGTTTCAGTAAGTAAATGTAAACGCAAGCATCCATGACTACGGACCTTCGCTTGGCCTAATTCAAAATCACATGAACAAAATTATAAAAGAGCTCAATATAGCGTCAGTAGCAAAAATTAAAATAAACCAAAAAAAAAAAAAAAGGAAGCAAGCAAGTACATGAGATTTTGAAGTGCTAAGGGCTCGAAGAAGGTGAAAATTTCGGCGAAATGCTATCCTCTTCCGCTGGCTGCTGGAACCCATTCGGGACTTTGGTCTGGTAACTATTGGAATGCGTTATGGTAATGTAGGACAAGGAGAGAAGTAAAATGAATACATGTTATATGCATATATGTCTAATTATAATATGGCTTGGGCTTTTTATAGCATGAGAAAGGAAGGAGTTATAGGCTATAGCTACAGCTAGCTACGAGGGTGAGAGAGGATTAAGTTTAACCCTTTGGGACCAGCTCGGATTGCCAACCAATTAAGTATATGCTTTTGTCTTATATGAATTTGGAAGCTGAATATTCATCACAAAAAAAGGGACTCTATATGATAACTGCAAAACAAAAAAGTGACATAACGGGATAAGGAGTACTATATAGTATACACTGCTCTTGAAATAATCATTGAACAGTGGTTTGATATAATACAATTATTATTATTCCCTTTACTTTGTCTCTTATGTCAGAATTGTGATTCAATTCATTGAGGGTCAGTACTCATGTGACAAATTCATTCTTGGTTCACTAATATTCCTCCATTTTTTTTTATGTATAATATTTCGTTAAAGTAGAATTGGTAACTCCTATTGCACGTTTCTCTTCAAAAGAGGAAGTGCATTTTGAGATTATTGGATTTGTCCTATATATTTGTCTTGATCTTGTACATATACTATGCTTTAGGTACTATACATATTTGATCTGTGAAGTTTAATATTTCTCTTTTGTTGAATCAATAATGCAGTGAACTATATCATATATATATATATATATATATATATATATATATGGCTTTGTTTTAAGTTGGCTGAATTAATTAACTTATTATATATATAGCTCACGAGCAAAGTGACTCCTATACGAGGTTGGAAAATTTCTTACCAGAACAAATATGGCATGCATGCACGCTGGAAAAGAGTTTGTTAGTGGTCCTTACTTTTGCCACAATTGTCAATACATAGGATTCCTAGGTAAAAGAACTATATATTAATGGATAACCCCTTTAGCTGGGTTTGCTTATAACGGACTAGTACTGTATCTTTTGCTGGCCAATCTTCTGCTCTGTTTAAACAAATATACATATTATTAATTTATATATACATATACATCTATGTATCTATAGTGCTTGTGTCCTGTATTATTGTAGGCCTTGTAATTTGTACGCAGAGAATATTGGCTATAAATAAAATCAAAATCCACAAGACATTAACGTGGAGACAAATTAATCGTTACTTTTAGAATTGAAATTGGAAAAAATGGACTAGGGTAGTACTACGGAGTCAGACCTGTGTTTTTTGTGCTAAGCAGGCGATTTTACAGAACTCGAAGGCGCCATTCAAATATTAAAAGGGCAATACATTAAATGGAAAGCATGATGTATTGATTCCATCCCATCTCAACTTTTTTAATTTAACCTGATTGAATTAGCAATTACTGTTATTCATGCGGCCATGACATTAAACTATGCATATATATACCTATATATCCAAAATGTCTTTCTAATATAGTGAGAACAGAAATTTTAACTCAGTCATTTCAAAAATCAGGGCGTGACTTATAAAACTGTGTCCCATGTGTGACGAGACCTAGATGTGGGACCCAACTTCTATATAGTGATTGAGCTCATTTCAACTGACACCAGTAAGCATTATAACATAGATAATTAGTATAGTTAGCTACGTTTATACGTTTTTCTGTTAAAATTTGCATGGGAAGGGATGTGGGAAACGGGTCAGCCGGAGTGTTCAGAGAAGTGGAGCTTGTCAGAAATATATATATATATATATATATATATGTACGGAGTCATATATGTGGGGTGTAATACTGAGGCACACTCAATGAGGATCGGAGAAGGGAGCTGTTATGTTCTAGCAGGCATGCAACACACGCAGAAGCGTTTTCACAAGTACTCACGGGCCTCTCTATGCACTATCCAATTGGTATCATTTTGTCTCCAATATATTTTATACTATATACATAGCCATAGGCCAAACTGCCTGCTGGCTCCTTATTATTTCGGACCCTAGCTACAGCGCAGCCCGTACTTAGGTCACATGCCTGATGCCTCTGACACTTCTAATTCACATTCTGTTCTTTTCTTTGTCTCTTGTTTTCCTTTTCCACTGTACTGGCGTCACTATATTATAATATATTGCCCCCAAAGAAATTAAAGTTATATTTCGCAGGAGCAGGAGGGAAAGAAAAAATATAGGATAAAGAATATAAGGGAATTAATATTTATTTTATTTTATTTTATTTTTTTATACTTGATGGTTATTTAAAAAAAATTGATTTATTTTAAAATGATTATATTACTCTCAACATAATGATTTTAAAAGGGATGGTATTACTTTTATATTATGTATTTTGATACTTTGTTCGGTTTATACTTTCTATTTTAGTTATTATCAATATTGAACTTTAGATTTGAAATCTGTTACAGATTTATATCTTAATACTAATTTAGAGTAGTTAACTTACCAAGATGATTTAATAAACTTATTCATCGATCAATTTTTAATAGTTTATTTTTAGTTTTCTAAACGGCAGCTTAATAAATTAACTGCTCTAAATTGATGTTAGGGTATAAATCTATAATAGATTTTAAATCTAACAGTCAATGTTGATAATAACTAAGACATAAGATATAATCCGAACAAAATATCAAAATACATAGTATAAAAGTGATAATATCCTTTTTAAAAGTTAGTATGTGAGAGTAATTTAGTAAATTTAATTTTTTCATTAGTTAAAATTTTTTTCCTTC
>JXTB01000001.1:2084878-2095692 GCA_002914805.1 Parasponia andersonii | reverse complement strand
ATATTTGTATAAATTAAATTAGATTAAATTTCTTAAATCTACATTTTTGCGAATTGGATATACTTTTTACCTTCAAAATAACCGATAATCTAATCAAATCCAAGTACTTAAAATATATATTATGTATAATGTATACATTTTTTATAATTTATATATTATAAAATTTTCTATTTGTTGTAGTTTAAGGTGTAAAAGTCTATTGTACAACCTACCATACATAATTAATATTTTCTAAAATACAAAGACCTAAATTTGTGCGCTAAAAATATATAACTTAGAATAAAAAAATGCAGATAGAGTCTAGTTGTAAGGGCTTATTAGTCATGTAAAGACCTAATTTTAAAAAGTGCATTTTTGTCATTTTAGTAATTTTCAAAGTAAAATAATGGGGTTTATTAACTAAAAATTTCGGATTTTATTGAAACGAAAAATTAGATATTGGAGCTATTTAAAAAATTTTAAGGATTTGATTGAACGAAATTTTAAAGGATATGGTAAAAGTGTAATTTTAGAAACTTGTTAATGCCCATAAAATGGAGGACATGTGCGCCTCTCATCTTCCCCTTCTTCTTTCTTTCCTTCTTGCTCTCTCTTTTCTTTCGAAAGCTTCCTTTTCTCTCTCCCAGTTGAAGCTTGCAGCCATAGGTCCACCTTTGATGAATGCTTTCCGGCCAATGACAACGGTCAAGGACTGCCCAGGTCAGATCGCCGAGCTCAAACGAAGCTTCACCATCGATCTCAATCCTACCGGAGCTCACCATCGTTGGAAACGCAACACGAGGTCGCAGTTCTTTTTGTTCGCCGCCGTCAACTCTAGCCATCTCAGGTCGCGAAACTAGTCCTATTCAATTTCTCTCATCACGATTTTTCACGTGGTATATATATCTAAATTCAAATTTCCCAAGATTGAATTTGTCATTTTTGACAATTTTGAGTTATTATAGTTTTATATTAAAATTTTTCAATCCGACTGTTAGATCGTAAAATAAACCTCATAGTTTGATGTACTCATGAAAGCAAGAATTTCGATATACATATTGACTATGTTTGGTGACGTGCACAAAAATCGAAATCTGATGGCTCAGATTTGTCTCGATTTGCATGCTGTGGACTCTGATCTAGCCCAAATTCAAATCGATCAAGTTATATGTCTAAATCAATATTTTTAGGTGCTTTGAATTTAATGGTGAAGTCCATTTTATGATTTGAAGCTTCGATTAAAAATTAAACTTTCAAACTTATCGATCAAAAGTTCGAAAAATTCGCTCGACCCTTTGAAGGACACCCAAATGATGGCAGACATCCTCCATAGCAACATAATGCTATTTGAACACTCGATTGAGGTAGGGTTTCAATTACTTGGTTTTATATATGCTTTAATTTAAATTTTTGCATTATAATTATTTTGTGAAAAATTGTGAATAAAATGATATTTTGACAAACTGTTGGAAAATATTAGATTATTCTATAATTAGACTGTGTGACTTCTATACATATTTATAAAATCGTAATTTTGGAGTGATTCAACGGATTTACTACCCATAGTATAATTTTAAGTGGTATTTTAAAGTATTATTTGGATATATTTTGCATGGTTATTATATATATTATTATATATTATACATATCGTAGGATCACACATAAGATACATCTTAGGTATTGCGGTGTTTAGCAGGTGGCTAGTACCTCTGCCCTCAGTGAGAGCCTGTAAACCCGAGTAGGTTCTTTTGATTATCTCCCACACTTGGTAGGAATAGACATATGGGTGTTCCTCTGATTTTCTAGGATAAGTATCAGGCATAGAGTACTTAGTATACCTAGTACGGGTACGAGTTATTCTAGTTCGTGATGAGAGAATGTAAGTTCATAGGATGGGTTGATTTATGATACATACAATCTTGCAATTTTTAGTTTTGGTTTTGAATATATGATTATTATGGAGAATAATTATTTTATACACTTGGTTTATAAATGGAATTTGGAAAAAGTATTAACCATGTAGGTTTGGTACAAATTGTATCTATTCAAAAAGATAATTGTGCTTTTATTGAGCATTCATGTGCTCACTCCCCCTACTTCTTTCTACTTTCAGGTGTTGATTTATTTTGTGGTAAATTGATATGGTAGATTGATAAGTATGCTTGGCATATGCTTGTTGTTTCAATCCTCTTCATTGGTTTGTTCTTACTCTGTATCATCTTTTATTTGCTATGTCAAATTTATTTAGCCAATAGTAGTATATTTACTAAGCAGATGTATGATGATAAATTTACTATTAAATTGAGTTTTAGAAATACAAATAATTTTACCTAAATTAATTTAGACTTTGGGCCTAAGGTTCAAAACTGAACTCTGTTATTTGAAATTTATGGTATTTGGTAAAAAGTTTCTAAATGAATGAAACAGAATTTCTCTAAATTTTAAGTGTATATTTTTTTTTTGAGAAATTAAACTAACGAGAGGATTCTTAATTTTGAAATTTACTTACTTTTGAGGATTAAAATATAAAATTTCAAGTACTAGATTTTCTGAAATTTCAGAAAATTAATGTTTACCACTGTTTCAACTTTAAATTACTAAAAATTTTGGTTTTGGATTTTTGGTCATGGCAAATTAAATTTAAGCAAGGGTGAAAAATAATCCATTCAATCTATATATTTGAGGATCGGTTAAAAGATTTTATACAAATTAGATTGATTAAAAGATTTTATGTGAATTGAATTGGACGTGATTTTTAAGATTCACGCTTAGTGGGGATAATATAATTTGCTAGAAAAAATGCCAATTGGATTCTATTTATATCCATAATAGTCTTTATTTTTTCAAATAGTCATCACAGTACGAGTATGCTTATACTTACGTAACAATTAATTATTTCTTATTTGCCTGTATTCTCTTTCAAGTCTCTCTTTTTATATATTAGTAATTAAATGTGGAATGTATTATTAACTAGGGGGTACAAACATATCAACATGATCTTTTTTATTGGCTAGACAGGAATTGGGTCTGAAATGGATCCTAATCCGCACTCAAGCACTCGACCAAATAGACTAATGTGCACGTTATTAGAGGATTATTATATACATATATATATATATATATATATATATATATATGGAAGTTAATATTAATAACGTTCGCATATAAACACAGTGGTTCCGTAGAAATTGAAAGCATGCTAAAAAAGTAGTATAGTTGGTTATATCAATTGTACCTCTTCTATACCGAACAAGTATTCGACAAGACTTGTCAAGTTCTGAGTGTGTCGTCCTTCGCGGTCACAAGAGTTATAAACGCAAATTAAACAGAAAGATAGAAAGATAGCTTGGAATTTTGCAGTTTGCTTAGATGTATATATGTACATATGCCACTGTAAGTACATAGCGTGACACGGGTCTTATATTATTATTAGCCTTATTATTTGTTGTATGTGTTGGATTTTACGCTTTGTTTTCTATACCTATAGCGCCAATAGAGAGGGAGGGTCCTTTTCTGTCTCCCCCCATATTGATGAGATATTTCAATCTAACAGCAAAGCAAGCCCGGCTAATTTCTATCTATTTTCACTTTGTCCACATCTGCTTGACATCTATCTCTTTCTCTCTCAAATGGCCATGAGGAAGAGTTCATCTTTACGTCAATTTCTAGGCAGCTTGTGGTACTGTTTCACCGTTTCAAATAGCTCCTCCATGGAATCCAGCTTTCTCATGATCATCACTGAAATATTAAACAGGGTTTTAATCTCTCTCTCTCCATATATATATATATAATAACATGCATATAGCAACATGGACTAGAACAAAATCTTTTTTTTTTTTTCCTTTTTTATTTTTTTTTTTCCCCTGTGTTTGGTGAACAAACCTCTTGGTGGTTTTCTCCAGCCAACTGATTAAGACAAACACAACACATGATATTACAATTGGCGGAGTGATGTATGTTACAATTAACATCGTATGTATGGACATCAACACTTAAAACCCTATCATACACTCATTGTACGGGTATATATACCTTACAGAAAAAAGTAAAAGTAGTGACAACTGAATCAAGGAAAAAAAAAAAGACTCAAAAGAAACTGTAGGCACAAGATATTTTATTTATTTTTACTAAAAGTAACTATAATTATGTATGTATGATAATGAAATTAGTTATGACTAAAAGTAGAACCGGTGTATCACATTTCAATTGATCTTTCATGAAATTTACAAACTTAACTCTTAGGGGAAATAAAAATCTTCCAACATTACGTGGGTTCTAGAATAACGTAAAGAACGTGACTCACTGCTGTCCAACTCTATGTGACCGATGTAATATAAGGAAATTATAAGTTAACACTCGATGTTAGTTGTTGAACATAATATCGAATTTTGTAGGCCGTAGGACATTTAACCTTGGCTGATAATCAAAATTTTAAAAAATAACAAACCACATCAGTCTGTCATAGAATTAACTAATACACTATAATAGGACGCTTAAAGCGACGGATTACTAAAAGTCGTTATTTTAAATGTTACATTGTTAATGATGAGGTGGCCAACTAGCTCCATTTTCGGGAAATGAGTTGAAAATATCTTATTTTTAAGGGTGATTACAGTCGATGCTTTAAAAATACCCCAAATATCTGTGGTGTAACAAAATACCTAAAATGCCACGTAGTCACTAAAATACTGCTATAACTAATAAAATACCCAAATTTTCTGTACATGTAAATAAATATCGAAAGTAACCCTACAAATAAAAAAAAATACCAAAAATAATCCCACAATTAATCAAATTCTAAAAATACCCCTATATTCACAATAACACCAGAAATACTGCTTTAACTCAAAAAAAAAATACTCATAATGCCTCTGTAGTCATAAAAATACCGCTATAAGTAATAATAAAATACCTAAATTACCTAAATATATAAATAAATACCAAAAATACTCCTATAAGTAATAAAATACCCAAAATATCCCTACAAGTAATCAAATTTCAAAAATACCCCTACTTTCACAGTAATACCCATAATTCCCCCATAGTCACTAAAATGCTGCTATAATTAATAAAATGCCTAAATTACTAGTACATGTAAATAAAAATCATAAATATCCCTACAAGTAATAAAATACCAAAAATACCCCCACAACTAATAAAATTCCAAAAGTACCCCTACATTCACAATAATACCCAATGATACCCTTTTAATTCGAAAAGTACCCAAAATGCCCGTGTAGTCACTAAAATGCTGCTACAACTAATAAAATACCCAAATTACATGTACATGTAAATAAACACGGAAAATACTCCTATATGTAATAAAATACCCAAAATACCCCCACAACTAATCAAATTCTAAAAATATCCGTACGTTCACAATAATACCCAAAAATACCTCTTTAATTCAAAAAATACCAATAAAGCCCCTGTAGTCACTAAAATGCCGCTACAACTAATAAAATACCAAAATTACTCATACTTGTAAATAAATATCGAAAATACCTCTACAAGTAATAAAATACCCAAAATACTCCCGCAATTAATCAAATTCCAAAGATACCCCTGTGTTCACAATAATACCCAAAATTACCCTTTTAATTTTTAAAAAATCCAAACGCATACCGGTACAACTAAGAAAATATCCAGATTCTCTGTATATATAAATAAATACTAAAAAGACCCTTACGAGTAATAAAAAACCCAAAATACCCCACAACTTATTAAATTCTAAAAATACCTATACGTTCATAATAATATGCTAAAATACCCTATAATTCAAAAAATATCCATAATGCCCCTGTAGTCATTAAAATGCCGCTACAACTAATAAAATACCAAAATTACTTGTATATGTAAATAAATACTGAAAATATCATTGTAAGTAATAAAATACCCAAAATACCCCCACAACTAATCAAATTCTAAAAATACCCCTACATTCACAATAATACCCAAAAATACCTCTTTAATTCAAAAAAATACTCAAAAATGCTCCAATATAACAAAATACCTATAATGCCCCAATAGTCACTCCTAAGTGATTAATATTGATTAATTAATAAATATTTTAGTCTTTTTTGAGTAAAATGGTTACAAAATTTTTATAATTAAGTACTTATAACCAAATTAAAATGATAAGAAGAAATGAACAAAAAAAATAAAATAAGAATAGAATTAAAGTAAAATAATAAAATAATAGGAATGTAATATTTAAATAAAATGTTTATAAAAAACTTGATTAAGTACTCTAAGTACTCATTTTGTGCAAAATTATAGAAATACTCCTGCAAATTAGGAAACCAAGATTACCTCTAAGTTCACAATATTACCCAACAATATCCTTAAATTCTCAAAATACCAAAAATGCAACTAAAATAAGGAATTACCCAAAATATTCTTAGAGTTACTAATATAACCTTACTATTAATAAAATACTAGAAAACATTATACAATTAATAAAATATCCAAAATACCCATACATGTAATAAAATATCCAAAATACCTAGGCAATGATTAAATTACCAAAAGTACCCCTACAAGTAATAAAAAAATTATCATTACAATTACAAATTATGAGGGCAAAATTATTCATAAGATAAATGAATAAAAAATTACAAATTTAAGTCGCTTCTTGGAAAACATTTTCTATGAGATTGTACTATTGTCCTTCAATACTTGTATATATTATTTTATTCATAAAAAAAATTACCTTAGACCCATTCAAGAGTCAGTGGATAGTTTGGAATTATACGTTATATGATGTTATTCAGTTATAAACATTATTATTTGGTCTAATTCCAGTGGTATCTCTTTGTGTTTTTTGGGTGTGTATATATATGTAACACACTTAGGAGAGTTATGGGGAGATACTGCCAATATTTGATTGAACGATGCACCACATAATAAAGTAATCCTAAATAGGATAGGGCGTCACTTTTTTAGAAATAGAGTGATAAGGTGGATTTGGACATATTTTGTATGGTCATCTATAACTATTCTCTCTGAACACTATATTGTTGTGAAGAATAACAGTAAGGATACCTGTGGACAAGAGTTAGATATATTTGAAAGATTATTAGTGTGATGTATATTAGAATGGCGCATTTGTATCTGTTGAAAGGACTAATAATATGTCAATGACTAAGGCAAAGTGAAATGCCCTTGTCTGATATGTCGTAATATATTGCATCAGACTATTGAAATACTGGAAGCACATTTGATAGACAATGAGTTTGATCCATCGTACACTTACTGGGTCTTCTATGGAGAAGTTGTTGAGATTTGTCTTCTACATAATGATGCTCACGTAGAAAATATTAATCTGGTAGAAGAGATAGTGGATATATTTCAAGATTTCATCGGGACAAGAAGCGCAAATGATGATGAAAATGAAGATGGCATGGGAGATGATGTGACAATGAGACTATCTGTATTAGGCTAACAATATAATGAGTTATTCTCTGAAGTAGAAGTTGAGTTATATTCGGGATGTATCATTTACTCATCTTTGAATTTTTTTGGTCAAACTTATGCATTTGAAAATAATGCATAAGTGGACTAATAAGTCGTTTGACAGTTTATTCAAGTTATTGAAAGATGAATTTTTAGCTGACAATAACATACCATAATCGTATTATGATACAAAAAAATGGATGTCTAAGTTAAGTTTGGAGTGCGAGTTGATTCATGTATGCAAATATAACTATGCCTTATTCTGGAAAGAGAATGCTCACATAGAGAATTGTCTTGTTTATGGGACGAGTTGATGGGTGGACTGTACAAAGAGGAAGAAAGTACCTAATAAAGTATTGTGATATTTTCTATTAATACCATGATTGAAACATCTATATGGGTCTAGACACACTACAAAAGAAATGAAATGGCATTTTAAGGGTCATTCAAATGAGAAAGGGATATTGAGATATCTTGTTGACGGTGAAGCATGGAAAGATTTTGATTTAAAGTATACAAATTTCGCTTTAGGACCACGAAATTTCAATTTAGGATTGGCTACATATATGTTTTATTCTTTTGGTGACATGATTTTGTCCTATATCATATGGCCAATGGTTTTGACTACTTATAATCTCTTTCCGTAATTATGCATGAAAGAGTCTTTATGATGTCCCTTTTGATTCCAGGAACAAAATCTTTTGGAAAGGACACTGATGTTTTTTTAAGGTCATTAATGGATCAGTTAAAGTATTTATAATATGTTGGAGTTAAAATGAGAGATATCGCTGAAATAAAATGTTTAAGATGCGAGCTACATTGATATGGACTGATATGGACTGTAAATGATTTTCTAGCTCACAATAGTTTAGATAGAATAGACAAAGATACAAACCATGTCTCATATGTAACAAATACACTCTATCAATACATTTAAGAATGATGACTTGTTATATGGAGCATAGACGTTTGCTTCCTAAATCTCATTTATTTTGAAAAAGTTAACTATTTAATGAAGATGGAGAGAAGAAATCTACCAAGAGTGTTTTCTAATATTGATTTTCTAAAATGACTCAGTCATATGCGACAGGATTTGTCAGGTAAACATCTAATATATAGTGGGGTAAAATGACAGAGAGACAACAAAGAACTCAACTGGAGAAAGATGAGTAAATTTTTCGATCTTGAGTATTGATCATCACTAAAACTAAGGTATAATCTCGATGTTATGCATATTGAGAAAATATCTATGATAGTATTCTTGGTATGATGCTGGATATTGAAGAAAAATCTGAAGACATAATGAATGCAAGATGTGGCTTAGAAAATTTGAATATCATATCAGAGTTATATGTTGTAAAAGAAGGGAACAAGTTGATTATACCACACGCAGAGTACACTTTTACTGTTGATAATCGATGTAAATTTTGTTAGTTTATCAAATCTGTCTAGTTTTCTAATGGGTTTGCAAATGATCTTTCAAATAATATAACTGATAATGACACAAAAATTACTTGGTTGAAGTCGCATGATTACCATGATATTATGCAATGTCTGTTGGCACCAAAAATTTGTCCTTTCGTGAATAAAGAGATCTCATGTATAATAACTGAGTTATACAACTTCTTTCAACTAATTTGTGTAAGAACTCTAAATATTAAATACTTGGAGAAAATTGACGATGACATAGCTCTTATTCTTTGCAATCTTGAGCGTATTTTTTCTCTTGCTTTTTTTGATATCATGGTGCACTTAATGATTCATTTGCCAAAAATGGTATTACTTGAAGGGCCCGTTCATGGTAGATGAATGTATCCTTATGACCGCTAAATAAAGAAGTTGTAAAACTATGTAAAAACTTGAGCACGACCAGAGGGTTCAATTTATAATGGCTATATTGTTGATGAACTCTTGACGGTTTGCTCAAAATACTTGCAATGAGTTGAGACTAAGTTGAGACTAAGTTCAAATAGCCTGAGTGGAATGAGTTTAGAATGGTCTAAAGCCGAGTTTGTTAGTTTTTTAATCATGTCTTTGTCCAACTGGTAAAAGAAAATGTTGTCCATCTAGATGATCACATACGTAAGTAGCTCAATGGTATAAACTAAATAACTATTTTCAAATCTAAATTTATTTAGAGTAAGTGTTATTAGTGTATATTTGAATTCTCTAATAAAATTTTGTTCACTAATTGAGATCAATTTATTAATGTCAGTGTTGTAGTCTTTATCAGTGAATCTATGAGAGAGCTTCAACAAAGAAGTGATAATAACTTGGATGAAATCCAAAAATTAGAATTTCCATCTTGGTTCTATACAAAAGTATAATTTATCTATTTTGATAAATTACTTAAATTGATGTCATTATAATTAATTATACGTTGCATATTAATTATCAGATCTACCATCTACGACAAAATGATAGTCCTGAAGCAACTAATAAGTTATAGGCTTTGGCATCTGGACAAAATTTCAATATTTTGTCCTACTCTACATGTGTTATAAACAGTGTCTGTTTTGTATCATATAATTGAGACTTTAGATATAAACTCAGAATAGTAGAATTTGTGTTCTGGGACTTGATGACAATACATTTTATGGGTGTCTAAAAGAAATACAAGAATTCAATTTCTTGAACCAATTGTCCATCTTCTTGTTCAAGTGTAAATAGTTCGATATTGACCCTAGGAAAAAAAAGATACAAACAGACAAAAATTACTAGTATTACAATCAATTTCGAGTAGTACAAAGATCAACATTACATTCTTGCTTTTCAAGCAAAACAAATTTTCTATATAGATGATTTGTTGCATGAATGTAACTAGAAAATTTTTAGAGACTTGACTCAACGTAGTAGCTGAGATATTCCAGACAATAACGAGACTAATATTGAGCTGAATGTGTTGTAGGATCTGAACTCCTCTAATTTTATTCTAACGGTTGATCTTGGACATCTTGAGCCAATTTCTATTCCTCAAGGAAACCTTTTGTCTCATGTTCATATTTCAAATAATGTTAATACTAACGCTAAACTGGGAGAGGAGATTTCATAGATAATATTGAACTTGAAGATGATACAATATTAGATTATGAAGAAGAAGAGTTTAAGGAAGATGACAATGAAAGTGATGATGATGTACATGAAATCTAGTCTAGTAGTAGGTTTGATAGCGATTAGGATTGTTATTTATTTTTATTCTTACTCACGTCATTAATGATTAAATTTGTAGAATTTAATTTCAATGTTCCTCTAGAATTTTTAGTTATAATATATTTATCACTATTATATATATACATTGTCATAGCTATTGTTGAGCCTAGTTATTATGGTAGTGATGGAGGTGTTGACCTCTATGGTAATGTACCGTAGTCCCTCAGTGT